>CM021106.1:604185591-604327774 GCA_007115665.2 Sequoiadendron giganteum | reverse complement strand
TAATAATAATATATAGGCAAATCATTGTTATTACATTCTAGTATTAAATAACTTAATATCAAAAATAATAATAATAAATAAATATTATAATCATTACACATCAAAAATTGTAATACATTAGAATAAAATAATAATAAGATATTAGCAAATTGTTTTATTATTATACTTTAATGTTATAATATGTTCAATAAAACATGAAAATAAAATAATAAAATAAATAGAAATCTGAAATATCATAATTATAGTAATAATATATTATTTTAAATAGATATTATTGTGATAATAAAGGCAGCAATTAAATCTAACAAAGGGATGTATTTTATGAAAAGTCACTTCTTTCACCAAACAATACATTCCCCCCATGAGTCACCTACCTTGAATGGTATAAATAGAAGGAAGGAAAATAAGGAAGGGGGAAAATACAATCTGCAATTTAGAACAGCAGCAACAATGATTGTTATGCATTGGAATATAGTCATTTAATATATATATATAATTTAATAGGCATAGAAGTATATATGCATAGATATTGATAAATTTTCTAATGAATAATATTCAATAAATAAAAAATATATATGAATAAGGAAGGAATAATTATATAAACACACACACACACACACACACACACACATATATATATATACTAATGGATATAAG
This sequence comes from Sequoiadendron giganteum, assembly GCA_007115665.2. NCBI lineage: Eukaryota > Viridiplantae > Streptophyta > Pinopsida > Cupressales > Cupressaceae > Sequoiadendron > Sequoiadendron giganteum. The sequence continues at coordinate 604,327,117 of CM021106.1, read as the reverse complement.
TAAAAGATTAATTATGTATATGTATATAAAGTATATATGTATCGATATAAATACATATACATGATTATGCAATAATGATACTTATAAGTAATGATGACTCTTTAATATAAACATAAATAGATTATATATTTATGAATTGTCTTCATCTTATGATCAATTTAGTATAAGGTTGAAGGAGGCGAGTAAGGAAACATGGAGAGATATAGCAACTCAGGTGATGTACTCACTTAGCAATAATATTTAGCATATTTTGAATATAAGAAATAGATATTGCTAATTTGATTATTGATATAATGCTTTCTTTAATCTTATCATAATGAGAATCATTCTAGAAAATAATGAACTTAAAGAATCATTGATACATGAAAATATATTTGATTATAGGCATGAAATAGATCTTGGATGAATGCAAATATAGCTGATCGTGTAAAGATTGTCTTCTTTGTGCTTGTAACCCTATCAGAAAGGGTGAACCATGGTTTAAGTAGATTGTCTAAAAACCCCACTTTCAGCCCCTTAGGCCCTAGACAAGGGATTGGGCCCTACAGCCCCTTAGGCCCTTGACTAGGGATTGGGTTATAGAAGGTTGGGGGTCCCACCTAAGCTTGTGCCCCTTAGGCCCTAGACAAGGGATTGGGCCTTGCAGCCCCTTAGGCCCTTGACTAGGGATTGGGCGAATAGGAGGTGGTAGACCTTAGGCTACTTAAGGATTCCATGATTCCTCTCCCCCTGATAGGATGAGTGTCTTCGAGGTGTTGCCATGAATGGAGTATGTAGGTACTAAGCCACTGGGCAAGAAGGATTGGGATGGACAACCTCTTGAGATTTATTTGAAGGCTTCAAGGCGGATCCACCCATGGCACTCCTCTTGCTTGTTAAATTGCATTTATGATTATGCTTATATTTTGGATATCTAGATATTAATGCTAACAAATATATGTGTGTGTGGGAATGTTCTTAATATGGTGAATGCAGATTTCAAATCAAGATTACTTAATTAAAAAGAACAATCATGTGGAAAGAAGCAACCCTAAACCTAATCAACAAATGAATACTAGGGCAAACTGGGTAACGGACATTCCATGACCCCAGAGCTCATGCTTCAACATCCAAAAAAGTAGAATTGACCCATGATAGAAATACTGACAATATGATAATTCTGACAAGACCAACCTGGTCAGGATGCAGAATCAACCAATCAAAATCAGTTTGGGTTGCAGACGTCATGTTCCTATTTTTTAGGGTTTTTCTATTTTTAGAAAATTTACCAGCATCCATTATACAACAAACTCAAAAAAAGTCTATTTTTAGAAAATTTTCTTAAACTTAGGGCCGAAAAATTGAGATCTGAGTTTGTAGACAAAGTTGCTCGAAGCAAACCCTGATCTTCAGATTTTAAAATTTTTGAGGTTTTGACCCACATGCATGACATGCAAATTTCTATTTTTTCGAATTTTCAACTTCGAACAATCTTCAGATTTTGACCATTTTAAACATAGTTTACATACTCGGAATTGGAGAGTACTTGGCAAGCCCAAAAAAATTGGCTCGGGGAAAACTCGGCAAATACTCAACAAATGTGTTGTACCCCAAATTAAAAAATTTGCTACACTTAGGCATGTTGAAGAAATGAGTCCAAATACTGTTAAATCTGTCAAAAAGGTCAAAATTGGGGTCTGTATGTCATGCATGGGGGTCAAAACTTTAAAATTTTCAAAATCTGACAATCTGCGTCGACTCAGAGCGACCAAATCAACAATTCCCAGATTTCAGTTTTTCAAACCTAAATTTTACGAAAATTTCTATTTTTAGCAATTTTCTAAAAATAGAAACTTTTTCTTGGATTTTTTGGGTTTCTTTCGAAATGGATACTTGCAAAATTTTCTAAAAATAGAAAGTTTGGCTTCTAGGGTTGAGATTGATTTTGATTGGCTTAAAATACTTCTTCATCAAGCTGGTGCAACCAGAATCACGAAAATATCAGTTTTGCCCTAGTGGGTCTATTCTACGTTTTTAGAAGCTTCTTCTTGAGAATCAAGGTTATCAATGGAGGTCAATCGGCTGCAAGGTGTCAGAATCAGATGTTCAAGCGTCAAACAGAAGCTGAAAATTTTTAAAAATGCAAAAATTTGTCCAACTCTGGTGAATCCAGGCGCCTGCAGTCAAGAAAGGTGCCCATACTCCCATGCCTTAGAAATTTTTTGTATCCAGCAGTCGAGACCAAGGCAAACATGTCAAACGAGGAAAGAAATTTGAAAATCTCAAAATTGTTTCTAAGTCTGCCAGCCATGGGTGCCCCTGAAGAGAATAGACGCCCAGTTTTTCAAGGAACCAGATAATGGAATCAGAGTCGGAGCTCCCAAGCAATGTTGTTCAGATTCATCCCAACTCCGCAGAGAGTCTGACAGTATAGTCATTCGATCACACAATCATCCGGAATCCGAGTTTAAGCAGAGGAGTTTCAAGCTGAAGATAGAATGCAACTCTGAAGGTAAAAAAAACAGATACATTGGTTAAGTCTGATGAACATGGGCGCCCTTGGAGAAGAAGGGCTCCCAAGATTTTAAGAGGTTTAATGATGAAATTTGCTAAAGGCACCTCCAACATGACTTCGTCAGACTTGATCAAGCTATCCAACGCAATCATCAGCACATCCGTCGGAGCAGGCAGTGATCAGATCTCGCAGGCTGAACAGAGGAGGGAAAAGTGAATGAAACGACATAAGTCGAAAGCAACAGTGAAAAACTCAAAATAAAAACTAACTCTAGAGAAAATGGGCACATCCAATCAAGAAGGGCGCCTAGGGTTTAGAGGTGCCAAATGTTAGTTTTCGGAGATGAAGTGTCCAGGAGACCCCTACCAGAATCTTCTAAGCTATGAACTTGACAGCCAGTCAATCTGACAAGTACAACGCCAGATATCATGAATTCATTTGAAGGTCAGAAGACAAGCATAAATTTGAAGATCATGAAAATGGCTAACACTGGAGAAAGTGGGCGCCCCTAGAGGAGAGAGGCACCCGACTTTTTGAAGGGTCAAACGAAGTTTTCATCAAAAGTCTCCTCCTAACAAACTTTGTCAGATTCGATCAAGCTCTATGATGAAACATTCAACATGTTCATTAGATCAATCTAGAGGCCGGAAATCAGAATCAAACTAGGGTGGAAAATTGAAAAGTTGAAAATGATAAGAAAAATGGTTTGAGTCTGAGTGAAATAGTCGCCTCCAGCCAAGAAGGGCGCCCAACTTCCAATGCCTTAGTCAAATTTTTGAAAATTTCAGAAATTGAAGATGAAGACAAAAGTCTAAGTTCATTAAACAAACTTGAATTAGGGTTTTGAAGAATTAGGGCAAAAGAAAGTTGTTTTCCCAAGGCAAAGCTTATTTAAGGCAACTTTGTGTTTCATTATTCATTATTTTCTTGCAGGTGGTCTTCAAAGAGAAACAAAGCAGCAACTTCAAACCCTTATTTTCAAGATTCAAGAGTTTAACTTGCCGGGTTTTCAATAAATTTTCAGATCAGCACTCAAGTAGGCTTGCTTTTTCATATGTTTTCATCCAGAACATCAAATCTTTGAAGAAGGAGGCCATTACTTTCAATTTTCAGCGCGCTGGTTTATACTAGTTCGATCTTTTGGATAATTTTTGAAGAGTTTCCTCAAGGTTTGCAGCAACTGCTTTTTATTTTGCATGTCAGAGAAAACTTCAAAATTTACAATTTCTAATCTTTTGGGTCTATCTCAAATATTTTTCTAGACAAAACCCATATCACAATTTTTTCAGAGAAACTTCAAGTGGCTATTTTTTCAATGAAACTTCAAGGTTTGCAAAATCTAAGCAAATGGTTTCATCCAGAATGTGCCTCTGAACAAAACGCAGATGTCAGCTTTTTCTACTTTTTTGGAGAAAATTAGGGTTTGCTGCTTCTTAGAATCAAAAATTTCCATTAAAAAGCTAAGGGGTTTTACTCTTTTAAACTCGTTATTTTCCTATCTTTTCCTAATAATTCATTTTACCCCCATTCATAATGCTAAAATACCTTATACTGCCACCGTTTGCCCCTCATAGCCTTCACTGCTTTACCGCGGCCTTTTGCAAATTGGCTCGCGGTATAGTAGTGACGGTTAAGCATAGTCATGATAAGAGCTTACCGCTACACCACGATCAGTCAGAATACACACCGCAGTGGCGCAGTGGACGAAGACAACAGTTGGAGGTGGTAATGGACAAAGGCTACTGCGTTACCTCTGGCAGTTGAGCCAGTGACCGCGATAGCACGGTAAACATTTAACCAGGTCAAGGAAGCTGCAGTGTTAACGGTAAGGAACAGTCGAGATAACCGTTACCGCAACACCGCGCGTGGCTAGCACAGTCACCGCGGTGGCGCAGTAAACGGTTAGCAAGGTCAACCAGCGGTTACCGGGATACTGCAGCCAGTCAGAACGAAGATCGCGACAACGCAGTGGACGAGAGGTTAACAGTGAAGCGATGGTTAAGACCGGTCACCGCGGTACCGCTAACGGTTAGAACACAGACCGCGGTGGTGCGGTGGATGGCGAGGGAGACAGTAAATGTCGGGTACCGTAGAACCGCCGACAGTTAAAGCATGGACCGTGGTAGAGCGGTGGAAGGGATGCGAACTGTGACAGACAAGCCGCGATACCGCCAGAAGACAGAATAAAGCCCGCAGTTGAGCGGTAAACATAAAGGAAGCTTTGGCCAGTAAAATATAAAGAGCGGGTAAAGTATGACAAATAAAATAAAATGAAAAATGCAGAACTATAGTTTGAAAATATTTAATTTGCCGATAAGGCAACTTAATTAAATATTTTAATTTTTGTCAATGGATACAAGCGGTTGTAACAAGAAAGTGAAAGGTCGCGACCTTTGAGATATGTTGTATAAATGAATTGAAAAAATCAATTGGAGGGGGGACAGGAGTTAGAAGTTAGATTTTTGCAAAAAATAAAAACTAGGAAATGCAAATAATGTACAAACTTTCTTGAAACAGATCAATGGAGAAAATATTTTAACTGATGAATTCTTTTTGGTATTCAGTTGTTGTGATATATTAATTTATATTCTTTATCTGGTTGTCTCCAACTTGAGGTCTTTAATCATTTAAATCAACATATCAAGTATATTTCTAATTTATCAAAGTGCACTCTCATTTTGTGTGATTTAGTTGATTGATGTCTGCAAGTCAGATTTAAATTCATTTGAATAAGTCACAGTAATTTAAGGATTTCTTTTGGATAGTTAAAGAAGAACCAGGTGAAGAAACATTCCAGCACAGTTTATACAAGTCATAAATTTAGTGAAGTTTTATGCCAGTCATAGAATTTTCAAAGTGCCCAACAACTAGAGTTAAGCCAAAGAGGGAAACATATACAGTTGTCGATTTTTGACTCCATTGCCCATGTGGATAGAAGGCATTGATATATCACAGCCCTGAAGATAAATTTCATAAAAAACAACATTTTTAAATTCTTTCTTTTATGCAGTAGGAGTAGTAGTTGTGATTTTATCTATTCACTTCCAATTGCCATTGTGGATAGATTGCTCAAGCAGGCGCACCCGCCTAGGTTCAACAGAGCCTAAAGAGCAGAAGATTCAATTGTATTAATTGGCCTTCTACATTGGCCAAAAATGTTGTGAGAGCTTGGCAACCTCTCGTGGTTAAAACTTGCATTTTTGAGACCTAACAGTTTGGCGAATCTACTGGGGAGCATTAAACTGAACCTGAGCCTTCATCATAGAGTCAGTATTTTACAAAGGACTCCACTGGGAACAATAAATTACAGAATTTTCTCACTTTTGGAGAAAGTGAGTGGCAACTCTAAATGAACAAGTGCATTAAAACTGATAAAGTGAAATATACATCAGAAAGGAATCATCTTAGAGTTCAGATTATCACAATTGCTCACAACATGCAAGGAAGAAGGTCTTTGTATAAAGATGGTGATGGTCCTAATGACAAAAATAAATGGACTCAAAAGAATGATAAGGGTAAGAAGGTGACTGATGATATAGGCCCAGCAAGTAAAAACAAAACATCAAAAGCACCATTAGAGACACATAATTCATATGGTACACTAGCAAATGAAAACAGTCCTTCTAGAGAACCTTGTACTCCTGAGGAACAGAGGAATCCTTTCTATCGACCAGACCCTAAGAAGGTTAAGGAATTCATGGCTGAATGTGATGCTGAAATGGAAAAGAGACAACATGAATATGATCAAAAAATGGCATTTCTTGAAGAGAATCGGGATGGACTTGGCTATGAAGCAGCCTCTGAGGAGAACTATGAACATATGGCTCAAGATGAAATAAATGCAAGACTGGAACATGAGAGAGCCAAAATAGAATATGAGCAAAGGCTCCAAGCAATCAAAGAACTTGAAGAGTTGAAATTGAGGAAAGCTCAATTCAGTACTCAAATGGCTAATTTGCATAAATATGTGCCACCTCATAGGCAGGGTAACAATAATGCAAGCCCATCAAAAGCCCCACAAGTCCAACAAAATCAGCCAAATAGACATCAAAATGCTCCACCACAACGTCAAGGTGTTCAGCTACCTCCTTATCAGCAATATGTACCCCTACAAGGTCAGCAATATGTGGCGAATAATAATCCATTGTACTAGCATCAAAATTACCAAAATCCACCTCCTCCACAATACACAACCATGATTAGGCAGTTTGATTTGGCTGGATTTCAAATATGTCCTTATCCTATGGACAACAGTTGCAGAAGCCTCGTAACTAAGTTCACAGGAAGTAGTGCGATTACAGCTGAAGAACATTTAAGGAGCTTTAATGCTTTTATGCAAGATTTGGATATGCAATATGAAGATATGCAGATGAGGTTGTTTATGATGTGACTGATTGAAGATGCCAGAGATTGGTTTAATGGTTTTCCAACAGCCTATGTTGATTCTATTCATGTGTTTTATGAACATTTTCTTGAGCAGTATGGAAATTGATATGCACCAGAATTTGCTTTGCATGAATTGGTCACTATTCAGAAACATCAAAATGAGTTAGCTTATGACATCAACCAGAGGTTTTCTAAGTTGCATAATAAGATACCTCCTAGATCCAAATTAGTTGATCCTGTTGCATTGAGTATTTATTTAAAAGCTTTTGATCCTAAGACTGGATATGAGCTTAGGAACAGGTGTCCCAGGAATTTAGCTAAAGCTCAAAGGATAGCACTCACTATTGAAAATAATAGGAAGGCTGCAAGGATGATTGCTAAGAGGGATAACCCAAGGGTTCCCCAATATGCTCCAAATAAACAGGAAAACACATATAGAATTGAAAGGCCAAGATTACATGACATGCCATATAATACAAATTGGAGAGACGGAAAGCCAGTGATTGATAGGCTGAGAAATAAAGAGACACCTGATCCTTTAAAGAAGAGAGGGGCATACATGGTTGATAATAGTCCTTGGTGTTCAGTTTGTGACTTGCCACATTCTTCAAAGCATTGTGTTGTAGCTCAGTCAGTGTCAGGAAAAGACATATCAGAAAATTATAATGAAAAAGACCATAATATCTATTTAACTTCCCACATTCTTCACTCTGCTGAGCAGGGGTATTCATCTTCGGAAGAAGGAGGATATGAATATGATGCTGATCACCAGAAATACAATGTTCACATGGCAAAACAACAAATTTTTTCTGACTATGAAAAAAGTGATGATGAACAAGGTCCTCCTACTACATCATATCAGACTAGTAGGGGAAATATGAGAAGACCAACTAAGGAAGAAATTAAAAGATTGACTATTGCAGCAGTTGAGCAGGCTAAAAGCAAGTATTGGTTGAGGAATAGAACAGTGAATGAGAATGAAGGTGTTCCAAGAGGAATATTCTTGAAAGATAAAAAGATGTCTGATCAAATATCAAAAAAGACAAATGATGAGCACTCTGATAAAAAAGAACAAAAATATGTCCCTAAAGAAGAAAGTAAAGAATTTCCCAAGGACAAACAGAAGATAGATCAGACATCCAAAAAGGAGAAAGAGGAGAACAAAGGAGAGTTAGCAAAACAAAAGAAGGCGATCAAAGCTGAAAGTGCATCTTTTGATTTCATGCAAGCTTTATCCCAGGTAAAAATGTCTGTCCCATTACTTGAAATGATGAAAATTAAAGAGTATAGGGAAAGTGCTATTCAATTAATATCTAGTGGGAGGAATCAAAATATAAACTTTGAACAAAAAGAGAATCTTGGAATTGCTGATAGGAAAGGAAAGATAAAAGTTTCAGAAGTTTGCCTAAATGTTGCATTGATGAATACACCACAAGTTGATCCATTTTTTACTACCCTACTCATAAATGGTAAATTGGCAAGAAATTGCATGATAGATTCAGGTGCTTCTATGAATATCATGTCAGTAGGGGTGATGAAACAACTTGGTTGGATAGATATTGAGGGTGGTAAATGTTATGCCATGGATAGTAGGCCTGTCCCAGTTGTGGGGATTATGAAAGATGTAGAAGTGAAATTAGCAACCTACCCACATGCAACCCATAATATTGATATAACTATGATTGATACACCTCCTCAGTTTAGAATGTTTTTGTCAAGACAATGGACTGCAGCAGTTGGAGGTAATGTGCAATTTGATTTATCATATGCCACAATACCAGTTAATGGTGAAGAAGTAAAATTGTATAGAGAACCAAGGGTGAATCAGATTGTTGAGTGTGTTCCTCAAGAACAACTTAATTGCTTCTGTGATGTGGATTTAGGGAGTTTTAGAGTAGAATTGTCTCAGCCAGAATTAGTGAATACTGACCCAATTGATAGGCTTGTTTCTAGACATCAACAAGGTGTGTGGAAAATGTATTTTGATCGGGCTTGCAGCCAAGAAGGTAATGGAGCTAGAGTAGTTTTCATATCACCTGAAGGTACAACATTTAAATATTCATTTTTGTTGGCTTTTGAATGTACAAATAATGTGGCAAAGTATGAAGCCTTGCTGATTGGTTTGAATGTGGCTGTCAAGCATAAAATTAAGTTGTTGACTGTCTTGGGAGATTCCGAGCTAGTTGTGTCACAAGTTAGATCAAAGTATGCTGCAAAAAACAAGAGGCTGAAACAATATAGAAATGTTGTATGGGATACAGTGGAACTATTTCATGCATTTTCAATTGATTGGATAGATAGATCTGAAATTTGATGGCTGATTTCTTGGCTAATGTAGCTTTAAAGAGGGATGATATCACTTTGGCAAGAGTGTCTCAGGTTGAATTCAAAACAAGACTTGCTATCCCTGACAACATATATAGTTGGCAGGTTTTTAATGATGATACTGACCTTTTGAAGTTTCTTCATTGTATAGATCAGTATGAGGCATAGGAGATTGATTTCAATGCTTTTGTGGATGAAGTAGATGGGAAAGAGACTGTATTTGGGAAGGAAGTTTTGCAGCTAAAAACCAACAAGCTTCTCAAAGGGCTTGTAGCATTGGAAAGAGTGTATGATGGGAGTGATCGTTCTCTCATGAAGCAGACACCTGTTAAGAAAGAAGATATTGAAGAAATAAATCTAGGAACTGAATTAGCACCAAAAAGCGTTTATATTGGAAAGAAAATAAGCCCAACCATCAGGAGAATGTTGATTGCATTGCTCAGAAAGCACAAGCATGTGTTTGCGTGGTCCTATGAGGATTTGAAGGCATATAGAGAAGATCTTTTTCAGCATGAGATTCCATTCAAGCCAAACACAAAGCCATTCAGACAAAAGCAGAGGCCTATTAACCCAACTCTGGAACCTAAGATGCAAGAGGAGCTAGCAGCTCAGGGATGGAGGTATTATTAAACCTATTAGACATTCAACATGGGTCTCAAATTTGGTTCCAGTCAGGAAGAAGAATGGGGACATAAGATTGTGTGTAGATTTCAGAAATCTTAATGTTGCTTCCCTAAAAGATAATTATCCTCTCCCAAACATGGAGGCAATATTGCACAAAGTAACAGGATGTGAGCTATTGTCAATGATGGATGGATTTTCTGGATATAATCAAGTCAAAGTCAAAGAATCTGAGCAATACAAGACAACATTCACTACACCATGGGGAGTGTATGTCTATGTAAGAATGTCATTTGGTCTCACAAATGCAGGAGCTACCTTTCAAAGAGCCATGGATGTGGCATTTGCAGATTTAATTAATGCTATAATGGTGGTGTATCAGGATGATCTCACTACTTATTCCAAAAGGGCAGAGAATCATGTGGGGGATCTGGAAAAGATTTTCATCAAAGCTTTGGAATATGGTATTAGTCTTTATCCTAAAAAATGTCATTTTGCTGTTACAGAGGGTAAACTTTTGGGACATATTGTATCAAAGGATGGGATTAGGCTAGACCCTGAAAGAGTAGATGCCATAGATAAAATCCCAATTTCCAAAAATGTCAAAGCAATCCAATCATTTTTTGGCCAAATTAACTTTGTTAGAAGGTTTGTGTCCAATTTTGCTATGATTGTTAAACCTATATCTAAGATGTTGAAAAAAGGAGAGAAGTTGGATTGGACTATTGAATCCATGGATGCCTTCATATTTATAAAAAGAGCTATAAAAGAGGCCCCTATCCTAAAGTCCCCTGATTTTATTAAGTCGTTTCAGATTTTTTCTTTTGCTTCATTTCATACCATAGCTGTTGTCATGTTACAAAAGAATGATGAAGGCCATGAACAACCTATTTCCTTTCTTAGCAAATCTTTGCAGAGGTCAGAATTGAAATATGATATTATGGAAAAACAGGCTTATGCATTGGTCAAAGCAGCAAAGGCTTTCAAACCTTATCTTGTTGGAGCTAAGGTAATTGCTTATGTCCCACATGCAGTTGTGAAGGATATCTTGGTGCAGACAGAAGTGACAAGGAAAAGATGCAGATGGATTAATAAAATTCAAAAGCTCAATATGGAGATTCGAATTACCAAACTGGTAAGAGGACGGGGTCTCGCAAGGCTGATGGCAGAAACGAATATTGAAGCAAACCAAATCTGCAATGTACAAGGTAAGGAAGAGGTTGTTGCAAGTATTGAACATACTCCATGGTATACAGATGTGATATATTATCTCAAACAAATGAAGTGTCCTGAGGGTTTGAATGATAATAAAAGGAGAACTTTGAAGTTGCATGCTTCTAAGTACGTTTTTATAGAAGGGGACTTATTCTGGAAGAATAGGGATGGTATATTGTTGTTATGTTTAGATGAGTCCTAAGCAGAATATGTCTTGAGTGAAATGCATGAAGGGGTGTGTGGAGGCCATTAAACTGCTAAGAACACTGCACATAAAATTCTCAGGGCTGGTTATTATTGGCCTAAGGTGTTCAATGACTCTTTTGCACATGTGAGGAAATGTGAGGCTTGTCAGAAGTTTTCGGGGAAGTTGAAGTATCAAGGAGCCTTGCCACTTAGACCTTTGCAGGTTGATGCTCCATTTCACCAATGGGGAATTGACTTCATTGGAGAAATACATGAAAGATCAAGTGGAGGACACAAATGGATATTAGTGGCCACAGATTATTTTACAAAATGGGTGGAGGCTATCCCAACTAAGTAGGCAACTAGCAAGGTGGTGGTGAAATTTCTGATGCAAGATATTATAACCGGATTTGGCACCCCAATCAGATTAATCACAGATAATGGAATGTGTTTTAGATCTGAAGAGTTTAGAGATTTTTGCAAAACATATGGCATTGATGTTTCTTATTCTGCCCCATATCATCCACAAGCCAATGGCCAGGCAGAATCAAGTAATAAAAATCTTTTGAAGATAGTAAGGAGGATGCTTGATACAAATAAGAAGGCATGGGATTCAAAGTTATGATTGGTTGTATGGGCAAATAGAATTATAGTGAAGAAGGCAATTGGAAAATCTCCATTTGAACTGGTGTATGGGACACAAGCCAGGATGCCATTGCAAAACCTTTTGCCAGTTTATAATTCTATTCTACAAGAAGACTAAAGAGCAGAAGGTTCAATTCTATTAATTGGCCTTGTACGTTGGCCAAAAATGTTGTGAGAGCCTGGCACCCTCTTGTGGTTAAAACCTACATTTTTGAGACCTAACACTGCTTTTTTAGTCTACACTCGAAATTTTCAAAAACGGACGATTTGGGTTTCCTTGTAACAAAATTCTAAACAAAACCCATATCTCAAAAAAATTTCCAAAAAAATTCATCCGTTTGGCGAAGAAAATCAGCAAGCTAAAAATAGAAAGTTGTGCAAATTTTGTCTGAGCATAGTCAAGTTTACAGTCAATGTTCATGTTTTTCAGCATGAAGTACTCTCCCATTGAATTCATAGCCAAACAAGTGTTGTATCATAATTATCTAAACGAACAATGTTGGGAAGTGTTTTTCGGTACCATCATGGACATAAAACGTCATCATCTCAATTGATGATTGTGCAAAGGGAGTGGTATGAGCAAAAGGACAAGTGTCAGAAAAAGTTGTGCAATACGCTTCCATGGGGGAATCAAGAGAAGTGTCAGAATGCACAAAAGTTGCAGAGCCACCAAGTTATCAATCAGTGGGTCATCTTTTGGGGCAGCGATATTTTTCAAGAATATAACTCATAAAGAAGCTGAAGATGTCAAAGATTCTCTAAGTTTGATTGCAAAAGAGGAGAAATCTTGGAAAAGTGGCATTTTGCTATTAATAGTATTGGCACTCCCACCAAGGATGAAGTTGCCCACTTTTTGGCGGATGTGATCGATATTTAAATCAGCTTTCTTCCAGAAACTTCTTCCTAGCTTTATTTCTATTCTTGTCCTAATTCTTATCCATTCTTTGAGGATAGAAAGAAAACGATTGTAATGAGTTGGCATTTTCTATTTTTAGATGCTTTCTAGGTTTTAGATGTTTTATCTTTTCTAGGTTTAGAAATAAAGCTTGCATGTTGGCAAGTCTTAGTTGTAAAAGCAAGGAGATTTTAGGGTTCCCTACTCCTCTGCTTAGTTATAAATAAGAGTAGTGTTTGCTCATTTTCTTTAACCGTGCTTGTGATAACAGAATCGTTGAGCTTATGCCTTCATGTTTGTTATCAACTAGTGTCAATTCACTTTGTGGAAAGAGCAAGTTTGCATGCCTCCTTCGCTGCAAATCCTTGTTTAGTGCATGTGTTATGAGTCAATTGTAATCTGGTTTTGATCGCATGTTGCAAGTATTTTGCTACAACTTGCTGTCCCAGAATTGTAATCTTTGTGTTCGAAGTGTGGGAAAATAAAGTCTTGAAGCTTCCTTTGCTGCCCTTGATATAAAGTCTCATATTTTCGTTATTGTGTAATACTTTTATGATCTCCTTTTTCAGCTTGCATTGAAATTCAGTAGATGTGTGTTGAGGAAAGTTTATTCAAGTATCTTTGTCAGAAAATCAATCTCGTCCATTTCTATACTCTCTTGCTCTATGTTTACTTGAGAGGATAGAAACGTTTTAGTATAAGTTAAGTTGTAGTAGTTAAGTTCATTTAAGGGAAAACCTCAACTGCAACATTTAGAGTTCTATAACCTTGTGTTCTCGCAGCTGAACCAAAAAGATAGGCAAAATTAGTTTAGTTTACTTTCTTTATGCAACTCAGCAAAAAAAGGAGCTTCCCCTCCTAATTTGAAGAGCAGTTTACTACACATAGTTGTATGTTTCCAAAACGCATTCCAGAGGTGCGATTTGAAATGCCAACAAAATGTGTGTGGATATTTATGTATGTGTACACTCAGGACTGCACTGTGCACACATACATATCTATAAACATACACAGGATGCCAAGTTTGCATGCATATACACACACAGACATATTTATACTGTGGGTTTTTTGCAAGCTACTGGCGATTACTCAATAATTTGACGAGAGAAAATCCATCTGCATACTGCTTGAGAGTAAAAGCAGAAATTACTTGGCATGCAAATTTTTTGGAGATTACTCAACTACTTGGAGAGTATGTAATCTATGATTTTAAACAAAATGCCTTAATGAAGCAAAAAAATTATTTTGGTACAACAAAATCTTCTACCTTGGCCCACAATCTCTTGGAGCCTAGACTTTTCAAACCCCCATAGTCACCAAATATTAGGAAACCTTCTCTTTTTATTATTCTTTCCAATGTACTTCAATATAAAACCTATGTCATTCAATAGTTATGCCCACTCCCTTGTCAACTTTCCATATATTTATTCTTAGGGAATTCTAGTGTGATTATATAGTTATGTTTAAAGAGGGTTTGTTAAACCATAGGTTGTAAACTCTAACTCTGCAAAAAATTAAACATTAAAAAAACATGCATAAAAATGAACTTAGAGAACCGATAAGTAGTTTTTCATTCATTTATAGATCAAAAAATAAATTCAATACATATCATAGTGCCATGTGATTACAAATTACAAATCCATATTTATTTATATTCAAATTCCTTCTATGAGTAAAACTTTTAATGGTTGTGTGGGTGCCCTCAAATTGGATGGTAATGATTCCTCTCGAGGAGGAATATCTTCCTCAAGCATATCATGTACAGCCGCATCCAAAGAAAACCCCAACTAACACCTCACTTTTTGCCTCCTTTTGTGCTGCTCCATTTGTTCCCCATTCTGGTACTTCTCTCTAAAGACCAGCAATATAGCCTATTGTCAAACCTCAAGCTCCAATTTATCACAAAGTGAAAAGTCTCCTCCAAGGATCTGTGAAAGATGATATTTGCGCTTGTTGATGCCTCTTGTCATCTTCATCCAACAATAATTACACGCTATAAGTCTTGTCTATCCCCTTGGGGTTCCATGCTACCAAGTAGGGTCCCTAGACTTGCCACCAACTCTGTTGCTTCCTGATGCCATATCTCAAACAAAATACTGAATTTGAAACACTCACATAAGCAAAAACATCAACAAATAATTTAAAGATTATAAAATATAAATCCTAGCAGCTAGGTAAATAACGAAAAAAATATAAAACCATAGAATCAGAGGGAAAAACAAAACAAAAATATGCATATAAAAACGAAAGAAAGGAAATTGTAATGAGCCTAACCCAGGCTGACTTCAAATTACCGGTTTGTGCCTCAAGCAATATTGTCAAATACTTGTTGTGCAAAGTAGTGGTTTGCTGTTATGATGTTTCAGTTTGCTGGCTGGTGTGTATTTTCAGCATAAAATGATGCAACTTGTCCAGAAATGAATGCCAAATGAAAGTACTACAAATTAAACATGAGATGCAATTGTTTTTTTGTTTTTTCGAATGCAATAGATGACTAATGCAAGTGTAAATCAACACCTACAACCAACTGAAATTTTGCCAAACAATTGGCATGCAAAGTACTATGTTGATTATGTATGCTATAAGATAGACATTTCGTCAAACATATGGTATGCAACATATATCTCCTTTATTGAGTGCAATGTCAAAGTACAATGATGCTATGTATTTGCCAAGACTCTTCGCTTACAGCAGATATACAAAAATGCCAAATCTAATTTTTTGAATAATCATTTACAGCAGTAATTCTAAATGCCTAAGATGACAATGCAAACTACTTATAATTGCAAGTGGAAGCTGGTAACAGTGGCACCCAAGTATATTGTTGTAGAAACAATCAAATAACCAAAGAAGTGAGCTCCTTGCAAGCTAAGTAGAAGCCTTCTCCCAGCCGCCCCTGTTTTAAAGTGAAATGCCAATATAAAAATATATGCAGCCTCCAAGTCTCTTCTACAGCACCAAAAATCAACACAACGTCCCCACAAATGGAGCGCTCCAATTAGAGAAGGAAATCGATGCACTTAAAGGCCTCCATGAGTGAAATTGATGGTCTCCATAAGCTGCTATGAAATCTGAAAATGACTGATATTTTAATCTGAATATGTAGAATGCAAATCGACCTCCTTGATAGCAAAATTTGATGAAGACTCCAAGCACAAAATCTCCCAATCGAACTTAGCAAAACTGGCCTTTGGCCCAAATTTTGGCACCAATGAAAGGACTCAGATATCCTTCCCAATCTGCAACCCTTTCGAGGATATTTCACCACCTCAATTATGCTAATCTATGGGATTTTTCGTTCCCAAAGACCAAGTAGACAATCTGCAGAAACCCTTGGCTCCACAAAGATAAATCAAATGCAAAGACAATAACTAGATGTCCAAAAATGACCCCCTTAAGATCCTTTTATAATTTCCTTGGGAGATCTCACACACTTTTCTTGCCAATGTGGGATAGAAGATATATTTTATTTTTAGTGATTTTATGATATAATATTTTATTTGAATCACTATATTCAATTAATTAAATATAAACTTACTTTTTTATTTTAATTTATTTAATAACCTTATAAAATAATTAATTTAATAATTTCTCCCTTATTTCTCCAATTAGCCTTCAAAAGCATAAAGGCTAAATTATCATCATGATGGCCACTAGGAAGGGAACATTACAGTCTGCCCTCCTTGAAATTGCTTGGCCCCAAGCAATCTCAACTCAAGATGCTGTAAGATCTCCTCACTCTCCCATGTAGCATCCTCCACTAGCAAGTCCCTCCTTTTAATCAGATATTCTCTGAGAATCTGTCTCCGCAACTATCTCTCCCTCACATCCAAGATAGCCTCGGGCACCAGAATCAACTTCCCCTAGTCATCCAAGGGCGGTAAAGTCGTGGAAGGAACCACACGATGTCCTAACACCTTCTTGATGCGTGACACATGGAAAACATTATGCACCCTGCTGTCTGCCAGCAACTCTAGCTTATAAGCCACCTCACCAATTCGCCTGATAATCCCGAATGGCCCATAATACCGTGGCTTAAGCTTTTGTGCACCACTCTTCTTGAGAGTGGACTGTTTGTAGGGCTGCAACATCAAGTACACCATATCCCCTACCTCAAATGAGCGCTCATCTCTCCTCTAATTTGCATACTATTTATGCTGGTTTTGTGCCTTTTGAATATTCTCATGAAATGCTCTCATAATATCCTAGTTCTCCTGCAACATATCCCTAGCACTAAGCACTTTGCTATCACTCAGCAACAAATAAAGAAAACTAGGCACCTCATAACCATACAATGCCATGAATGGTGTCATTTGTATCAAAAGATGGTAAGTGGTATTGTAGCAATACTCACAAAGGTATATCCACTTAACCCAACCCTTTTGCTGCCCTACAATGTAGTTCCTGAGATATCCCTCCACCCATTTATTCACAATCTTTGTCTGACCATCTATATGCGGGTGGTAGCTGGTAATTGGCGTAAGCTCGGTCCCACATAGTCTAAATAACTCCTGCCAAAAATGACTCATGAACCGACTATCCCTGTCACTAACAATGCTCTGAAGCAACCCATGCAACCGGAATATCTCGTGTAAGAATAGCTCTCCCACCTGTGTAGTTGAATATGTAGTTGTGATCAAAAAGAAATGAGCATACTTGGTCAAACGATCAACAACCACATAAATGCAATCTTTGCCCTAGGCCTTCAGCAAGCCTGTAATGAAGTCCATCGATACGCATTCCCACTTCCTATTAGGAATGGGAAGTGGCTGAAGTAAGCCTGCAAGGTATGTGTGCTCTTATTTATTCTGCTGGTAAATAGGGCACTCTCTGACATAACAGAGAACATCTGATTTGAGTCCCTTCCAAATAAATCTCTCTCGTATCTGCCTGTAAGTCTTGAAGTACTCGGGATGTCCTGCCATGGGTGTGTCATGAAAGGTTCTCAATACCAAGTTCTTCACCTTCGATCCTAGGGTCAAAAAGATCCTCCCTTTGTAAATGATCTTTCATTTACAACTGAGTACCTGTTGTCCTATACCAACCCATCAAAAACACCTAAAGCCCAAAAGTCCTTGGCATATTCTGCCACAGTCAAGTGCCTCCAATCCTCTGAAATCTCTATAATGGAGCTCAAATATGGACGGTGAGATAAAGCATCAACAACTACATTCTGAGTCCCTTTGACAAAGGCAATGTCAAAGTCATATGATTGCAACTTGCTTACCCACTTATCCTGACAGTCATTAAGATCCCACTGCCCCAGGAAATGTCGCAGGCTATTATGATCCGTCTTAACCACAAACTTGTTGCCCACAAGGTATTGCCTGAACTTGGCCAGTGCATGCATAATGGCCAACATCTCCTTATCATATATACTGTAGCTCCTCTCTGGACCTCTTAACTTTCGGCTCTCAAATGCAATCGAATGCTTGTCTTGCATAAGAACTGCACCAATCCCCTCACCTAAAGCATCACACTGTAGCTCAAAAGGTCTAGTGAAATCCGGCAATGCAAGAACTGGACACGTAGTCATAAGCTATTTGAATTTCTCAAAACACTCCTTTGCCTCCGGAGTCCAAACGAATGCCCCCTTTTTTGTCAAATCTGTGAGTGGTGTTGCATGTCATGAATATCCATTAACAAATCTGCGGTACAAGCCACATAAGCCCAAAAATCCTCTAAGTTGTCTGAGGCTCACAGGATTAGGCCACTCAATAATAGCCTTGATCTTATCAGGATCCATCCATACTCCTTCTGAGCTGATGATGTGGCCAAGGTACAGCAATTTTGTCATACCCAAATCACATTTGGATTCCTTGGCATACAAGGACTCCTTGCCAAGAATACCCAATACTATATCTAGATGTGCAATATGATCCTCCCATGTTTTGTTGTACATCAAGATATCATCACAGAATACTAGCACAAACTGTCTCAGCTGCGACTGGAAGACCCGGTTCATTGTGGACTGAAAAAGTAGTTGGTGCATTGCTTAGCCCAAATGGCATAACCACAAACTCAAAGTTACAACAATGACAACGAAATGTTGTTTTCTCAATATCCTGCTCCCTAACACGAATCTGATGATACCTTGATCTCAAGTCAATCTTGGAAAAGTAACGGGCACCATGTAACTCATCTATCAGCTCATCAATCCTAGGGATAGAATACCTATTTTTGATTGTCCTCTTGTCCAATAGCCTATAATCAATGCACATCCACAAGGTACCATCTTTCTTCTTAACCAAAACAACAGATGAAGCAAATGGTGATTTACTAGGCCTGATGTGTTCCATAGCAAGCAACTCCTTAATGGTCTTTTCTATTTCATCCTTAAGCCACTTGGGGTGCTTGTAAGGAGTGACTATCACGGGTTTGGCACCCTCCTCCAACTCAATTATATGTTCAATCCCTCTATCAGGAGGTCTACCTGGCGGAATTTCACTAAATACCTTTGTGTGCTTAATCCTCAACTCCTGAATATCTGGGTGGTATTCTAGTTTCTGCTACTCCCCTTGTGTTGGCATCAGAACACAGTTTGTTGCCCACTCAACCATGTCACGCCGCATAAGTCTCTCCATTCCCCTAAATGATATCATCTTACAACTAGCATCCATGATGGCCTTAAGCACATGAGTCTTCCCATCCACCTGAAATCTCATCTCCATCTCACGAAGGTTAAGGGTAAACTCGCCAATGTCGTGAAGCCACTTCATTCCCAAAACCATATTCGTGTCTCCTTTGTTTACCACATAAAAATCTGCCTTAAATTTAAAATTATTCAAACACATGGGAAGATTTGGAATCATCCTGTCACACTTAAGAGTGTAACCATCTGCCACCTTCACCCTTATGCTTGCAAATTCTTCCGTATGAATTCCACGCCTCCAGCAATCTAGCATCAATGAAATTATGTGTGGCCCCTGTATCCAGCAAAGTGATAATCTTTTGCCCTGCCAAGACCCCACGCATCCTAAATGAGCCTTCCTACTGAATGCTAGTGATGTGTGCCTCTTGAGACTTCACCTTTGCTTCATTTTCGGAATTTTCCTCTTCATGTTTTGTTCCTAAATCCTTTGGATCACATTGCTGGTCTGAATTTTCAGACTCAGAATCTTCATAAAATGCCCACATTGCTCTATTGGCCTTGCCCTTAGGCCTCAAGGGACAGTCATAGTTTTCATCATAAGGCCCCTTGCAATAGAAACACAACTTTTTCTTGTGTAAATCATTGAGTGTATCTCAATCTAGAGGTGTTGCTGATTTACCCTTCGAATCTCACTTGTCCTTTTTCTTGGAGAAGGATTTGTTGTCTCGGTATGAAGAGGATCCCTTTGATGAGAACTTGCTTTGTCGGGCTGCAAGTTCCATACTCCTAACCTTTTACATTGCCTCCTGCAATGTAGGCGGATCAAAAACTTTTATCCAATCCTTCAATGGCTCCATTAATCCTTCAGTAAACAAAACTACCAACCTCCTTTCAGTGATGTTAGGCACCATTACTAACAATCTCTGAAAATCAACAACATATCCTTCAAGAGTTCCATGTTGCTTAAGTTGTGTCAATTCACGAAATCTAACTTCTGGATCCTTGGAATCAAATCTCTCTATCAATCTATTAGTGAACTCCTCATAAGTGTTGATAAGATTATGGCCAAGAGTAACCAAACCATGGTACCACCATTCGTAAGCAGCTCCCTCCAAGTGTAGTGTAGCAAATTTGATGGCGTCCTCTTTGGGCATCAGTCTCAATGAGATGTAGTTGTCGAGCTTTTGCACCCATGACCTCGTTGTACACTCGCCACTCCCATCAAAATGGACCAGAGTCACCTTCCCAAGAGCTTGTTGATAGTCAGTCCTTGGAACTATAGGAGCATGGTGATCATTCCTTCCACTATTTCTTCTATTCCTTTGATTCATGTACTGATCAAAGGTCCACTGGTCTCTAAGATCAGGAGGTAAGGTGGAATATTTCATGTATACTTATCTGGCATCATCTGCAAAAGGTACTATAACCTCCACTTGTTCTTCTTCCCTTGGAGTGAACGTAGGAAAGAGAGACCTAGAGGCTTATCCTCTAGTGTTTGTTGTTCTATCCCTTCCATTGACCTCTGTATTGTTGTCATTATTCCCATTCACACAACTGTTTTCTCCTGTATGATTGTTTTGATTTTGGGGCTGATTCTGATTCTGAGCTGCTTGCTGGTCCATTCTTGTTAGGAATCGCGACATCATATCAATCATCACATCAAACTTCTCAATTCTAGCTTCCCTTTCATCCATGTTCTGTCTATTACTCTCTGCCATGTTTTCAACCATTTCTCCAATACCCTCAACTATTTTACCCGTTTGCCTTAAAGCCTTTGAAAAAGTATCTGCTTCTAAAGTTGGTGGAAATTGAAACTGCTCATTTCTTGCTTGACTTCTAGTATATGGTCTGGTTTCTCTATCACACATCTGACAACTGAATTCTAAAGCTCACAGGATGGCAAAATCGTGGCTCCGATACCATTGTAATGAGCCTAACCCAAGCTGACTTCAAATAACCGGTTTGTGCCTCAAGGAATATTGTCAAACACTTGTTGTGCAAAGTAGTGGTTTGCTGTTATGATGTTTCAGTTTGCTGGCTGGTGAGTATTTTGAGCATAAAATGATGCAACTTGCCCAGAAATGAATGCCAAATGAAAGTACTACAAATTAAACATGAGATGCAATTGTTTTTGTGTTTTTTCGTAATGCAAGTGTAAATCAACACCTACAACCAATTGACATTTTGTCAAACAATTGGCATGCAAATTACTATGCTGATTATGCATGCTATAAGATAGACATTTCGTCAAACATATGGTATGCAACATATATCTCCTTTATCGAATGCAATGCCAAAGTACAATGATGCTATGTATTTGCCAAGACTCTTGGCTTACAAGAGATATACAAAAATGCCAAATCTGATTTTCAGAGTAATCACTTACAGCAGCAATTCTAAATGCCTAAGATGACAATGCAAACTACCTATAATTGCAAGTGGAATGTCATGTCCCAAAAAATGTGACAATAAGATAACAAAATAGATATTTAAAATTAGTAATCCATATGATTATTTTGATATCCTTATAATTATAATTGTCGTGAGACAATATTATAATTATAATTATATTACCACTATTAAAATAACAAATGCTAACAATTTAAATATTATAATCAGTATGATATTAATGGATATAAGAAAATATATATATATATATATAAAATTATTGCTTGAATATTGTTATAATTATAATTATTACATATAATATCATAAAAATTAAAATATAAATATTGGCAATTTAAATAATAAAATAAATATTGAAAATATATATAGAATTAATATAAAAACAATAAAATCAATTTATATAATACTAGAATGAGAAGTATATAAAATATATTAATATAAAACACCAAAATACTATAATAATAATTAAGAAATCATAAAAGAAATAATATTGTTGAGGATCGAACAACTTAGACAAGTCTGAATATCTTTCTAGAGAGATTCAATCTACAAGAGTAAAACATATATTGATTTCGATGATTACTTTTGAAGATCAAGAGTCCCATATATATGGTTGAGAAAAGACGCGACTTTTCGATTGACAAGACTTTTCTATTTGAGCCGACAATCAATCATATTTCAAGTCATATATATGTATTCGAATTTGATGAAAGCGGATTATACTTAGGACACTCCCTCTGACCGAAGCTAACAGTTTTCAACACTCCCTCTTAGCTAGGGAAGAGAACTCCAATCAAATACAAAATGATATCACCTAACTTGTGATATCGGAAGATATGAAATGCTTCTGAAAGTATCAAGTCTCATGACATACTTCATCACACATCTTCACTATTCAACACTCCCTCTTTAACTAGGGAGGATAACTTCCATCAAGTAAACGTGATATCACCTAACTTGTGATATCAGAAGATATGGTATGCTTCTGAAAGTGTCAAGTCACATGACATTCTTCATAACACATCTTCATTATGGTATGTGCACTGACATCACGTCACATGATGTCTACCATAATTCATGGCATATCCACGGATATAAATATCCACCATGATTATCTCTTAAGGATCACAATGATCTACAGATGATATCAAGTCCCATGATATCAATCAAAGTGTCCAAGAGATACTATCATGACATGTCCACAAATATCAAGTCACATGATATCTATCATGATAGTTTATCATTGTAGAGTCGTCACTTTACAATGTCAAATACAAGTGTTCATTATTAGAAAGATCGTCACCTTTCAATAATGTACACAGGGGGAGTGGACCCATAAGGTCATGAAGTCACACACATGACAAAAGAGTTTACACATTAAACATCTTTATATATATTAGTACAACTTATAAACAATTTGAATTTCAACATAATATCAAATTACATTTCAACCATACCAGTTTCTTCCTGAAGTGTTCTACCTTGATTCGAGAGAGAGGTGTGGTGAGATTGTCTGTTGTTTGATCATTTGTACTAACATACTCCAACTGGATCACATTCCTTCCTACCATGTCTCATAATGGTAGGGGATCTCAATGTGCTTTAGATCAAGGAGTCCCACAAGCAATTTACGAAGCAAAACTGCTTCTCTTGCCCTCATAAAGGCTGCAATGTATTTAGTTTCTGTCGAGCTTTTGTGCCACTGAAGACTGTTTTTTGCAGATCCAAGAGATCATAGCTGATCCTAAGCTGAAGATATCTCAATATATGTTTTACAGCCATAAGGTGAATTTCCTTTGGCTCGCACATGAACTGGCTTAGAGCATTCACTAGGACCTTCCATTTGTTGCTAGAGTGCTCTATCAATTGAGCTACTGGCCTCTTGTGGCTAGCCCATCATCAGTCTGGGTGTGGCTTATATCCAACACCCCCCCTTAAGCCACACTGCAGGTGCTTGGGGCTCTCCTGAAGTTAGATCCTGGGACCTGTCATCATGGAGTCTCTCAACATGACGCCTTATCTTATTCTCAAAGATGAACAAGGGCTTTCACCTCATATCTCTCTATCTCAGAGAATTATGCATTACAACAAGTGAAGATGTGACTCCCTTTGAAGCTTTAATTACCTGCATCAGCCTCCTGACCTCCTCGTCCAAAATCATCTGTAATGCTTGCTTTAGAGAAATGGTTTCCAACTCACACCTTTGTAGAGATTCTGGCTGTTCTCTTCAACCTCATCCCAGATCACTCTATTATGAATAGGTTTGTGGAGCTACCAATGTTAAATCCAGGTTGACAGACATGAGCAATTTTGATCTCAAATGCTGAAGAGGTACTTCAAGAATTTAGCATCTGTTCTTGCAACTTTGAATCATAGAACTCCCTCTAAAGGTTAATCTCCCTCTTCGAGGAGATGACTTCAGCCAATCATTCAGTCTCATGGCTGCAAGCTATGTCTCCATTCTCTTCTTCTCTGAAAAGTAATTTCTTGATCCATCCTAATGCAAATTAAGAAGAGATTACTTAATAGTTCATACGAGTTAACTATTCGGAAGAGAAATATAAATGCTAGTAGCATACAAGATTTATTTATCCAATGTTATATCATGAATTAATGACTACATAAAAATTCATGAGCATTAATAAGGACATGAAATACTTATCTCTTTAATCAAGGATGTGTTGTGACCTATTTCACACATCGCCCCATTGCAAATGGGGACCCCCAAGTTTTGATGTCGCCCTCTAAATCGCCAATTTAGAGTCCTAAATTTGAATACCTTTTCGAGAGTCAGTCCGGCCAAGGTGAGATTTTGAACCCGTTTGAATGCTTAAACGTCATGGAAATGCTCAGAAGACCCAGTAGACGAGGAACACCATTGCTTTTGGTCAATTCTAACACTTCCTATTTTTTAGGGATTCTGTTTTTTTGCTTTTTGCTTTTTTTATTTTCGGCATTTTTAGGCCATTCTGGAGTTCCTATTTTTTAGGGATGCTTTTTGCTTTTTCTATTTTTAGAAAGTTTCTATTTTTGGAAAGTTTTTATTTTTGGATCCCGTCAGGCAAGAAATCAACACGCCTCCAGATGTCAAAAGAATCAAGGTAAAAATGGCAAAAGTTTTGAAAAATGGCTAAGTCATGAGGATGACACCCTCAAGGAAGGAATGGCATGAAGTCTAAGAAGTCCGCCCTACCTTTGGCATGCCAAAGGTAGCCATTGGCAAGCCAAGGCTGAAGTCCACCCATGGCATGGAGGTCTCCAAGTCCGCCATGGCACAAGGAGAGCCAAGTCCGCCCTTGGCAAGGAGGAAGCCAAGTCCGCCCTTGGCATGAAGAACATGAAGTCCGCCCAAAGGAGAAGAGTGGATGGCGCAAGACAAGCCAAGTCCGCCCATGGCACAAAGGGGTCAAAGTCCACCCAAAGAAGTCAATGGCATGAAGTCTATGAAGTCCGCCATATGCTAAAATGGCAAGAGGTATGGGAAGTCCGCCCCAAGAAGTATGGAGAAGGGTGGAAATATGAAGGGGTTCGCTCCAAGATGTTTGGAAAGAGGTGAAATTGCAAAGAAAGTCACCTTACGATGGATTAAATGGCCAATTATAAGTGAAGCCCGCCGTTGGACAAGGCAAGAATAAAACTCGCCATGGCAAAGAAAGAGTGAAGTCCGCTTTAGACAAATGGAGGATAAGATACGCCATTGGCTAGGAATTACAAGAAATTCGTCCAACTTTGAAAGATAAATTTGTCTAAGGCATGAAAAACGAAGAAATGTCTAGAAGGAGGAGAGGTTTGACGGGCACAAAAATCACGCCTCAACACAAAGGAATGAAATTCTTTGGCATAAAATGAAGAGTGTTTGGCAAAGCAAGCATGAAGTCCGCCCCTCTCAGCTTGGGAAAATTCCTAAGGCACTAATAAAAAATGGCAAAATGGAAAAGATCTCCAAGTTCGCCCAACCCAGAAGATGAATCATTTGGCTAAATAAAAATGTCCAGAAGGGTCAGAACTCCGCCTAAAGAGTTGAAATTTCGTAGACAAATTATTGAGCACATTTTGGCTAGGCAGACAATTGGAAGATAAAATATTTGGCCACGGACAAACAAACTTAGCCATGTATCAATTTTAAAAGGGTTGGAATTAAATATTTTAATATTTTTAACTATTTCCCAACACTTGGGGAATTTTAATTAAAAAATTCGAAGTCTGGAAATTATTTGGAAGATTAAATTATTCTGCCTTTGGTAAATTTAAAATTGCCATGATTCGAAGATTTAAAGTATGTTGGAAAATTAATTTTAAACAATTAATTTAATATCTTTTGATATTTTCTCCAACACTTAGGCAATTTTTTAAGAAATTCGAAAATCTCAAATAGAGGTGGCGTAGAGATGAAAATTGGAAACTTGCCTCAGCAACTGAAAGTGAAATTAGAACTTGCCAATCCGAGAAGAAAAACGTTTCTAAAATTGGAAGAGGATCAGAGAAAAGAAAGCAATTCCTTGAGGAAAATCACTTCTCAACCATAAAATGAGTTGCAGCAACTCATTTCTTCATAATTTCAACTGAGAAGAAGCTATCTTTCTTGAATCTTCAAGGAATCGTTTGCGAAGGAAAAATTTAGTGCAAGTAACGTTGCTGTGAGAATCAAGGAAGCAATTTCTTTTTGACAGGCGTAATTTTTAGAAAGAAATAAGTTATTTCTTTGCTGAAAATCGTACTTCCCAGCTTTGGCGCACTTCCTCTGGCAGATTTTCAGAATTTTTAAATTCGTTTGCAGCTAGAACACGATCTTTGAGGTTTGGAAATTAATCGACAATGTGTTTGTACCTCGTTTCTATCTTCTACTTTCTTTTTGGCACAAGTTTCATTCACAGATGGGCGAATTTGATTACTTTCAGCTTGTTTTTTGACAGAAATTTTAATTTAATAAGCTGAAAGTGCGATTTTGTCCAAACTACACCCCAGAGTAATTTGATTTTAAAAGTTCTTATATTAATGTTAACCATTTTGTACTTGCAGGTTGACAGTCAATCAAGGAGAGACGTCCAGGCAAGCACAGATGAAGTTCGCGAACAAAGGATCGCAGCCAGAGACTAAAATAAAATCAAAATGAAAGAATATCTCGGACACCAATCTTGGTCATATAGACCTCGATAAATTCAAGACAAGAGTATATGGGCACAATGGGCCTTTACCCACGCCTGCAGCCAGGAGAATGGTAATAAATGGAATCTTTCAAGCTGTCGGATTTCCGCCTGCGCTTGAATGTGCTAAATTGATGGTGGAGTGTGCGCTTCATTATAATGCTGAGTTGAGACAAATTGTGGCGCCTGATGGGAGAATATTGGCACATCTGGGAGAGTTGGCCATACAAGAGGCCTTTGGCATTCCTTCGTATCCTAAGACCACTTATAAAACTAAGGAAGACGCCCAGAGATTGTATGATGAGCAGCTTGACCTTTGTGCCACCAACATCAACAAGTCATGGCTGGACAAGCCTAGGCCGTTGGTCAAGAAAATGCCCAAGAAGTTGATGCGTATGGACTTCAAGGAGGACTACGGAGACATCATTATCTTGCTGAACAGAATAGCAGGCAGTCCTTTGGGGGCGCCATTTGAGCCATGGATGTACTATTTTATTGAGGACATCACAGAGGGCGTAAAGATGTTTAACTGGTCACGAATGATTAGCAACAACCTCCACGAGCAACTTGTCAACCCAGAGAAAACTAAAACGTTTTATATGAGTTCTTACATCATCTATATGTTGGCTAGGACTTACAAGTATGCAGGCTTGATATGCAAGGGCACGGTCGACAGTGTATCAAATGAGCTGAAGGCATACGACTACTATCCACAATTGCAGTTGAAAGAAAAGGCGCACTTCCAGTGAGCTCATGATGCCTTCCTCATGTATATCACAAGAATACTCCAGGTAGGGACGCATCAACGGCTGACTCCTGAGGCCAAGAAGCTGATTGGCAAATATGGATCTTGGTTTATCCAATATCCCCGATATACTTACATCAGAATCCAGGGATTCACTGGGAGCCCATATCATTTGCCCATTTTCCCAACTAACAAGATGGTCCTGTTGGAAGTACTAAGGCAGCTAGAAGAATTTCAAGGCCTCCAACGAACAAAGCAAAAGGCGGTAGTAACCTTTCCCTTCTTTATAGGGAACATGCAAGAGACTTGTCCATCATCACAGTCAGCAAATAGTGCCAGGCTTGAGATTCAGCATTATCCTTTTGCTACCTATCCATCTAGAAGCCACTTCGATCCGCATTATCACATCAAGACGGCAGATGGAAGGAGGTACAAGCATAGGGTTGAACTGGAAGATTTCTGGGCAAATGTTGCGGACGAGTTTGAAGTTAGGCGAAAGATGTGGTCCAGATTGCCTGTCAGTTTGATCAGAGCAATAGAACTTTGTCGAGTGTCGGATCAGTTGGAGGAAGATGGACAGCAGGTACAGCCGCACCTTGATGAGAGCTTGCCTTTGCCGGTGGTCAGGTGGTCAGAATCTGAGCACGCTGATTTAAATACTTTGATGAGACCTGTCATCAAGTATATGCAGTGGTGGGTTGATCAACAGATTCAGGAACTCAGGCGAAAAAGGATAACCTTAACTTATGATATGTTGAGTGAGGCGGAATCCTATTCTTCCAATGCGGAAGCATCCCAAGGCGTAGAGATGATAGAGGCCACCACTTACAAGAAAAGGAAGGAGATAGCTACAGGCAAGGAGCCAATTCAAAAGCATGCTAAGGTAAAGCCTTCACACTCGGCCACATCTAGGAATATTGAAGAGATGCTGGCTACTGTGGATGCTTCACTGGCTGACATTAGGAATCCTTCCCCGATTCCGAAAAACAATATGGAGCCTCAGTCGGACAAAGATGCGCCACCATCTCCCACGGGCACAGAAATATTGGAGTCCGATGATGAAAATGTGGACACCCAAAATGAGGATTTCCAAGAAGGAATGATTTCAGTCCTTAGGGGAATTCTGGACATTCCTGACAGAGAAGACAGGCCGGAAGATGAAGGCATAGAGCAGCCGATGATCCCAGATTGGCTAAGGGAGAGGCTGAAAGTACAGGCACCAGTGGAGGAGCCAGAAGAGGATGACACTGCTGACTTCTTGGCCAGACTTACGCAGACTACAATTAAGAAGCCAGCAAAGAAATTCTCGAGCATACAGAGAGATGGAGCCGGCAATAGGGCAGTGCAGATCGCAGTGCCTACAATGGACAGGCCACAGGAAGACATGGCTCCACAAGATTATGCCATCACAACCATTGACTTGGGTCCAACCACGAAGGGCCAAGAAATTGAAGACTTGGACAGTTCTGTGTCCACTATCAAGTCAAGGTTGGCAAAGGAGGTAGCCAAGAGGAAGGAGTGCCAGTTAGAAATTGAGCGCCTAAAGGAGTATATCCAGCACTTGATCAAGCCACTTGATCAAAACAACACGGCAGCTCCTCTACTCCCGAACTCTTCAAAGGGGGCCGTTAAAGAGATAGAAGAAAACATGGTCACAGTTCGGGAAGCCAGAGAATGGATAGCAGCGAAGGGGACTGAAGCTGAGGGATTCGTAGAGGGGTTGACTCTAGTTTATGGCCAGGCCACTGCCCTACTTTCTAGGCTGGCCGCTTTGGCAGAAGTGTGGAATAACCTTCCGGATGTGCAAGATAGGATAATCCCTTGCCTTAGGATTCTGAAAGGAGTTCCTAAGCAGGAGCTGATAGACGGAGGTGTTATTGCAGCAGGAGCAGCCTATAACTTCCACACCTGGTATTGGGCCTTGACGGCACGAGGCGAAGTCTTGGAGAGGGTGAAGGTTGATGGTATCAGATTGGAAGAACAAGTCAAAGAAGTTCAGGCCAAACTCCTCAACATGATCGCCAACATCCTGGATAAGGAAGCTCTACGAGAGAATGATCTGCAGTTAGAAGTTTTGAAAGGGAAGGTCCAAGAAGGCATCTTTGCCATCACTGGACCCATTTTGAAGCAGGACTGGGCCAAATTGGCGAACTTCTTAAGCATCCGAGAGTCTTTTGAGAAGACCAAGCCAGAGTGGGAGGATACCTTTGCCAAATGCGCCGAGAGTGTGGATGGACTGGAATTCAGGATCGGAATGCTTCCTTAGGTCACCATGGATGAAGTTGCCTTGATCGTGTCTAGATTCATTGAACACACGGCAACGCGGGAGGATCGGGATGTAATTCCTTGAAAATAGCTCCAAGCGCCACATCACCCTGTCAACTCTCAGTTCACTTAAGTCATTTTGGGAAACCCTAATTAGGGTTTATTTGTTTTGATCTTGGTCGTTGGCTCAATTTTAATCTAAGCCGTTTATTCAAATTCATGAACTCTATATAAACTTGTTTACTCTCACTTACAATTTGTGAAGTGAGTAGTATAATATTGTTGCGACAAGACTATTTCCGTCAATAAAAGCTCTAGTGCATGATTTGCTTAGAATCACTTTTGTTTTCAAATAGTGTGCAAGGTTTAATATTTCTCCTTCAACACTTAGAGTAGAATTAGATTAGTATTTCATTTATATGTTTGTTAAGTGGATGATAGATTTGATAGCAGTGGTAGATAAAATTTAGCTCATACTTTTGTCAAATGGATGATTTGCATTTGATGTGTAAAGTTAGTCTGAGCCATTGATTTGTGGATGCTTAATTTCTGTTTGTTTTCAATTCAAACATGAAAATTATTATCACTTCCTTTGAAGATTGCACCCACTTTGCGTAGTTGTCCAAAGGAGGCGAAACAAAGTGTGGTTACCCTATTTTATCTCATCACTGCCATCTCTTGAGTTCTTAGGCGTAGTTTAGATTTCTAAACCCTTATCCTTTTGCCTTTTTTTGGAATATCTGAAACACCCATCGAAAGAGCTTCAATGATAAAACTGTCTAAGTCCTCAACTCGCAAAATTAATTTTATGTAAGTCCCCTTGTGATTACCAGCAAATCACAACGCCCACTGACCTTGTCCATATGTCATAACCTGGCCAAAAGAAACATTGGAGTTATTGTATTATCTTCTAGGTATTTGCAATTACTTTTCAAGAGAGGATAAAGTGTCCTTGGGCATTTTATTCTGTGTATGGTGGCGTATTCAAAACACACACCAACAGGATGCCACTCAGATTTTAATCTCCATAGCTTTCCCTTTGATGTGTTAATGGTTTCTTTTACGCACAATCAACACCGAGCAACTCAGGGAAGGATGAACTCTTGACTATACCAAGTCTGCATTCAAAACTATTTTAAATATTTAATAATAAATTAAAATAAGGATTCAATTTATATGATTTGTGCCCAAAGCTAATAATCATTTTTCCCCCGGTGGTAAATCTCTCTGCTGGCGGCTGCGTAGCCTTCGGCTCTCGCCACCCGCACCATTGAGTCCCTCAACATTGCATTGTATTCCCGCGACATTGAGGCAGCGCTATAAATGGCAGACATATTTAAGAGATGATTGTCAGGGTAGGCCATCGTCATGCGTGTCTAACAAGGTTGTCACTTTCCCTTCAGGGTTCTCCTGTGACTTGCTTACATCAGTTTGTCTGCTTCTCCACCTTGCCAGGCTACGATGGACTTCCATGCAATCTGGTAGAGATTTGAGAGGGACCCTGTCTAGTCGCTAATTATATTGCAATCACTGGCGACAATGTCACTAGTGTTCAGCGCCGTCACAAAGCACACATAGATTGCTTAACCATTACAGAGCATGGATCACACCCCACACTCTTCGATAGTCTTAGCAGATTTGACGGGAATGTAGGCACTTAGATTCATCAAGACATTCGCCAATGAACAATTGCAAGGAACTCTCTCAATGAGATGCGTGATTAACTCTGGAGGATATCACCTTCGCCCACAATTTCCAGTAGGAGTATCAGCGATTCCTTTGATGAGAGGCAACTTGTGTGTTTGCACCAAATGTTCCCGACTTTCCCATAGATCGCGTGATATAATGTGATGTCTCCAGGGAATGATGTGTCTGTCTTGGGCGTTTTCGTCCATGACTTAGCCGCGTGAGTAATGATTGTAGGAGGTGCTCTGTGGTGGCTCTGGCCAGAGCCAATGTGAATGAGGCTCGGCATATGCTTCTCGTGACTCCCCTGTATAGCCTTGCTTCACAATGCCGTCGCTAGTTCTGGATATCCACCCAATCCACAAACCCGGTGATGTCTTCAATGAATGCACTCGGGAGGTTAGCGGGAGCCACAGGCTCCGCCACAACTCGGTTCTAATTGCCTACCACAATCGGTTCTAATCGCCTACCACAATTTCTGAATGTTGAAGCAATGACAGATAGGAAAGGGCGACACCGAACCACTAGCAAAGATTGCGGGAGTGAGTTCGACAATGCTAACGACTTTCTTCAAGATTGGTTTGAGGCAGGCTCGATTGATTTTACTGGTAAAATAAATCTGAACAATCTCCCTGAAACTTGGCTCTGATACCATGTTGAAGATCGAACAACTTAGACAAGTCTAAATGTCTTTCTGGAGAGATTCAATCTACAAGAGTAAAACATATATTGATTTCGATGATTACTTTTGAAGATCAAGACTCCCATATATATGGTTGAGAAAAGACACAACTTTTCGATTGACAAGACTTTTCTATTTGAGCCGACAATCAATCATATTTCAAGTCATATATATGTATTCGAATTTGATGAAAACGGATTATACTTAGGACACTCCCTTTGACCGAAGCTAACAGTTTTCAACAAATATTGAATAAAGAACAAATATAATAAGTAATAACACATACAAGCCGATTCATAATTCAGGTCCTTCACATACAATTAGGAGACAACGGTTGTTATTCGACACTTGTTGCTAAATCGATCCCAATGACCCAGGGGGACAGAAAGGCACATCGCTTACTAAAAGGCAAATAAGACTTTGACCGGCCCATATAAGGGAAGAGTATGAAACATTTGAAAAAGGGGGGAAAAAAGATAAATTATACACAGGCTGAGGGTTAAGGCCAGAAAACATTTGAGAGAAGAATCGCTGCAAGAGAATAAAGTTGGAGGATAAATAGATAGACGTTGCCTTTAATTGGTCAAAGATTGAATGAGGTCGTCATTTTGATAGAAGGGATTGTCATATATACGAATGATGAATTGATCACAATTTAATACTAGCTGACTGACTTACGCGACGAATTATGAATTACAATACTGAACGATATGCCTATGAGAACTATCGCCAAAGGAAGGAATCGAGAACTGCTTGGTAAAGAAAATGCAGCTATTGATCTGAGGTGTCTCTATGCTGGACAATCGCAAATAAAGATAAAGTGGGGAGGACGTGGATTACAGATAAGAGGAGAATCAGCTGGAGAAGATATTGTTGCTGCATGAATATAATTGGGAGGTAAAGTATTGTCATACATTGAATAAAGGTAAGTAATTACTTTGTAGGCATAGTCAATATCAGATGTATTAATAATTTGAATTTCAGTGGAGACATACAGATCTATATAGGTATGTTATAATTTATGAATATATCTAAATATATATTGTGAGGGTTAAATATAAATGACAAGTATATATATTCAGATATATATATATATATATTGATGATTGACAAATATAAAGTACACATAATATATTTTAGCACATTACGATTTATGGATGTATTTGAATATATTAGGATGGATAAGTATATTGAGAGTTGAGATGACAGGTTAACAATTAATGAGTATATATATATATATACTAAGATTCATAGATACATCATAGATGGTGGACACATACAATGTATACAAGATGATATATATATATATATAATATAATTATTTATGACTGTCCAATAATGATGCTTGTAGCAATTATTGGTAGCAATTATTGAGCCTTATAAGAATAATGACTATTCATTCACTATGATGATAAATAGTATAATAGAATTCCATCTATGGGATCTTGAAAGATGTTTAATATCTACCCTAATGTACTTATGAAATGTACTATAGAAGAATTATTCATGGTGAGTGATAAGAAGGAAATGGATAATCCTTTGACCAGAATAAAATATTTATATCATCTTTAGTCTTATTAGATTGTATCACTGAATTTATTGATCTCTAATGTTTCTAATGTCTCTTTGAGAAATACTCCGAATGCAAGATTCAAGTTTAAGTGACTTCTAGTATATGGTCTGGTTTCTCTATCACACATCTAACAGCTGAACTCTGAAGCTCAGAGCATGGCAGAATCATGGCTCTGATACCACTGTAATGAGCCTAATCCAAGCTCAATTCAAATAACCGGTTTGTGCCTCAAGGAATAATGAAAAACACTTGTTGTGCAAAGTAGTGGTTTGCTGTTATGATGTTTCAGTTTGCTAGCTGGTGTGTATTTTGAGCATAAAATGATGCAACTTGCCCAGAAATGAATGCCAAATGAAAGTACTACAAATTAAACATGAGATGCAATTATTTTTGTGTTTTTTCGAATGCAATAGATGACCAATGCAAGTGTGAATCAACACCTACAGCCAATTGACATTTTGTCAAACAATTGGCATGCAAACTACTATGTTGATTATGTATGCTATAAGATAGACATTTCGTCAAACATATGGTATGCAACATATATCTCCTTTATTGAGTGCAATGCCAAAGTACAATGATGCTATGTATTTGCCAAGACTCTTGGCTTACAAGGGATATACAAAAATGTCAAATCTGATTTTCTGAGTAACCACTTACAGCAGCAATTATAAATGCCTAAGATGACAATGCAAACTACTTATAATTGCAAGTGGAACCTAGTAAAAGTGGCGCCCAAGGATACTGTTGAAGAAACAATCAAATAACCAAAGAAGTGAGCTCCTTCCAAGCTAAGTCGAAGCCTTCTCCCAGCCGCCCCTGTTCTGAAGTGAAATGCCAATATAAAAATATATGCAGCCTCCAAGTCTCTTCTACAGCACCAAAAGTTATCACAAGGTCCCCACAAATGGAGCGCTCCAATTAGAGAAGGAAATCGATGCACTTAAAGGCCTCCATGAGTGAAATCGATGGTCTCCATAAGCTGCTATGAAATCTGAAAATGACTGATATTTTAATCTGAATATGTAGAATGCAAATCGACCTCCTTGATAGCAAAATTTGATGAAGACTCCAAGCACAAAATGTCTCCCAATCGAACCTTCAATCGAACTTAGCAAAATTGGCCTTTGGCCCAAATTTTGGCACCAATGAAAGGACTGAGATATCCTTCCCAATTTGCAACCCTTCGCAGGATATTTCACCACCTCAGTTATGCTAATCTATGGGATTTTTCGTTTCCAAAGACCAAGTAGACAATCTGCAGAAACCCTTGGCTCCACAAAGATTCATCAAATGCAAAGACAATAACTGGATGTCCAAAAATGACCCCCTTAAGATCCTTTTATAATTTCCCTGGGAGATCTCACACTTTTTTCTTGCCAATGTGGGATAAAAGATATATTTTATTTTTAGTGACTTTATGATATAATATTTTATTTGAGTCACTAAATTAAATTAATTAAATATAAGGTTACTTTTTTTATTTTAATTTATTTAATAACCTTATAAAATAATTAATTTAATAATTTCTCCCTTATTTCTCCAATTAGCCTTCGGGAGCATAAAGGCTAAATTATCATCATGATGGCCACTAGGAAGGGAACATTACAGAAATTGTTATACAGATTTAACTGCTGCAAAAAACTCGTCAAATCAATCCAAGATCATGCAAAATCCATTGAAATCACTTGCAAATACACTGAATGTTGTTAGCATGTCAAAAGAGTGAAATCTAGAAGAAGAAACTTTAAAAAATGATGGGTTTTCATGCTTGTTTTACTGCAAACAGTCATTATACATTAAAGTGCAAGTTTCTCCCACGATCTTGCAAGTTTTGGGTGATTTTTTGGGCTACTAACTTCCCTAGGGGGTTTTTCTTGAATCATGAATACTTGAGTTTTTCCATGAGTTCGTAAACTGTATTGAATATTAATCTACATGTCATCTTTTCTTTCCTAAAATCAGCACCATTCACCAGGTCACAACCCACTTTTCTTTGTATTCTCTGTCTTCTTGTGTTTCTCACACCATTCTCCACTTTTTCCTCATCTAGTAATAAAAACTTCAACTTTGATCCTTTTAGTACAAGTATTCATCATTAGAATTAGGGTTCATTGTCACTGTTATTCCCACAAAGGGGGATAGGTGGAAACTGTCATGTCCCCAAAATAGCATCACACAAAAAAAACCTCATATTAAAATACTAATAAATAACAATATAAATATTAAAAAAAAATATTAACATTCTAATATTATTATTATTATAATATAATATTATAAAATATGTACATATAAAACCAATATAAAATAAAACATATTAAAATAATAAGAAAACATAAAATAGTTGAAGGGAAATATAATTATAAAAAAAGAAGAGATAAATTAAAAATAAATTAAAATATAGATTCACATATGGACTAACCAAGATTACTAAAGGGGAATAATTAAGAATGCAAGCAATTATATTAGTTAAGGCAGCGATTGAATCTTTGAAAGGGTAGCAATTAAATAAAGCAATGGTAAGTTTTTAAAAAGGCAGCGATGGAGAACTAAGAGGAGACGTGACTGTTTCTAAAGGTTATCTTATTTACCAAAGGATGTCTCTCTTCATAGAGACGTAGATATATAAATAGGGTTTTGAAAAAAATAAAAAAAGGGGAGAGAACAGCAAGCAATACGGGAGAGGAAGATAGGAAAAAAATATATAAAAGCATATCAGGAATATATGTATATATTATGAGTAAAAAGAATCAGTAAGTAATATCTTTGGAATATTATTAATATTTATATGCAATCATCATGGATGATAATTATTTATGTGATTATTAGTATTTATATATATACATAGATATAGATAAATTTTATAATGGATAATATGAAATAAGTAAAGAATATATATATACACATAATGATATATAAATATTTATCAGAAATAATGATGTACATATATATATATATATATATATTGTGCAATACTGATGCTTGCAACAATTATTGAGCCTTTTAAGTAATTACAATCTTAATATAAAAATGAATAGATTAATATTTATTCATATATGTTTTTTCTTCCTATGATCAATCAAATGTAAGATTGAAGGATGGCGATTAAGGAATAAAGCATCATGGGAAGACACGGTAGTTCAGGTGATGTACTCACTTAGCAATAATATTTAGCATATTTTGAATATAAGAAATTGATATTGCTAATTTGATTATTAATATAATGCTTTCTTTAATCTTATCATAATGAGAATTATTCTAGGAAATGATGAACTTAAAGAACCATTGATAAATGAAGATATATTTGATTATAGGCATGAAATAAATCTTGGATGAATGCAAATATAGTTGATCGTGTAAAGATTGTCTTCTTTGTGCTTGTAACCCTATCAGGAAGGGTGAACCATAGTTTAAGTAGATTGTCTAAAAACCCCACTTTCAGCCCCTTAGGCCCTAGACAAGGGATTGGGCCTTGCAGCCCCTTAGGCCCTTGACTAGGGATTGGGTTATAGAAGGTTGGGGGTCCCACCTAGGCTTGTGCCCCTTAGGCCCTAGACAAGGGATTGGGCCTTGCAGCCCCTTAGGCCTTTGACTAGGGATTGGGCGAGTAGGAGGTGGTAGACCTTAGGCTACTTAAGAATTCCATGATTCCTCTCCCCCTGATAGGATGAGTGTCTTCGAGGTGTTTCCATGAATGGAGTATGTAGGTACTAAGCCACTAGGCAAGAAGGGTTGGGATGGACAACCTCTTGAGATTTATTTGAAGGCTTCAGGGCAGATCCCCCATGGCACCCCTCTTGCTTGTTAAATTGCATTTATGATTATGCTTGTTAAATTGCATTTATGATTATGCTTATATTTTGGATATCAAGATATTAATGCTAACAAATATATGTGTGTGGGAATGTTGTTAATATGGTGAATGCAGATTTCAAATCAAGATTACTTAATTAAAAAGAACAATCATGTGGAAAGAAGGAACCCTAAATCTAATCAACAAATGAATTCTAGGGCAAACCGAGCAAGGGACATTACAGTGGTATCAGAGCATCTTTCCTGCCATCCTATGTGTGCTTGAGTTAGTTGCCTACTTGCTTGAGTTGGTTGCTTGTCTACTTGAGCTAGTTGCCTACTTGCTTGAGCTAGTTGCTTGCATGCTTGAGCTAGTTGCTTGAATGCTTGAGTTGGTTGCCTACTTGATTGAGCTAGTTGTTTGCATGCTTGAGCTACCTACTTGTCTACTTGAGCTAGTTGCCTACTTGCTTGAGCTAGTTGCTTGCCTACTTACTTGAGCTAGTTGCCTACTTACTTGAGCTGGTTGCTTGTGTGCTTGAGCTGGTTACCTACTTAATTGAGCTGGTTGCTTGCATGCGTGAGCTACTTGCTTGCGTGCTTGAGCTACTTGTTGCTTGCTTGAGCTACTTGTTTTTCTTCTTGAGCTAATTGCTTGCTTGCTTGAGCTACTTGTTTACTTGTTTGAGCTACTTGCTTGAGTGTTTGAACTGGTTGCTTGCTTGGTTGAGCTACTTGCTTGCTTGCTTTAATTTTTGATCCCTATGGAGTTCATCATTGTGTTTACTTTATGACTATGAAAATGTTAATGTTGTCTATCAAATGCTTATGGGGTCGGGAGACATTAACAAATTAACTTATCTAAAACTGAATTATTATTATTAGTATCCAAATGTGATAATGGAGGGTTGTAACTATTGAAGTGAAAAGATGTGACGCCTTCTAACTTGCGATACAAAGGGAGAGCATTTCAATACCATCAATTGCAAAATACGATAGTTAATTTTGCAAGAGACTTAAATTAGGATCTCAAAAATAGGGATGAGATATGGAAGAATGTAACTCCAAATGTGAAAAGATGTGTGGAAAGGTGATTGCTTGAGGACAAGCAATCTTGGGTGGGATGGACTGTCATGTCCCCAAAATAGCATCACAAAAAAAAAAACTCATATTAAAATACCAATAAATAACAATATAAATATTAACAATCTAATATTATTATTATTATAATATAATATTATAAAATATGTATATATAAAACCAATATAAAATAAAACATATTAAAATAATAAGAAAACATAAAATAGTTGAAGGGAAATATAATTATAAAAAAAGAAGAGATAAATTAAAATATAGATTCACATATGGACTAACCAAGATTACTAAAGGGGAATAATTAAGAATGCAAGCAATTATATTAGTTAAGGCAGCGATTGAATCTTTGTAAGGGTAGCAATTAATTAAAGCAATGGTAAGTTTGTAAAAAGGCAGCGATGGAGAACTAAGAGGAGACGTGATTGTTTCTAAAGGTTATCTTATTTACCAAAGGATGTCTCTCTTCATAGAGACATGTCCATCCGAATGAGCCCCTTCAGAGCATTGTATGGGTATGAGCCCACCACATTTGGAAGCTTGATCACCCAAGAAAGCCAAGTCCCCTGGGCTAAAGATTTTGTGCAGGAAAGCATGGACATCCTGAACACTTTAAAAAACAACCTACACCAAGCCCAAAACCAACAAAAACTGTATGCAGATAGAAACCGTACATAAAGGACCTTCGAAGTCGGAGATTTGGTGTTCCTAAGGTTGCAACCCTACAAACAATCTTCCATCAAATCCAATGGAAAGAGAAGCTTAAACCTCGGTTTTATGGGCCCTACAGAATCACGAGAAGAGTGGGGGAGGTAGCCTATGAGTTAGAGCTTCCAAGCAATAGCCGCATCCACAATGTCTTTCATGTATCAAGATTGAAGAAAATGCTCGGCAAACAAGTAAGCCCTTGTGAAGAATTACCCCCCCTTGACGACGAAGGCAAATTGGTCCTCGAGCCAGAAGTCATCCTTGATAAGAGGGAAAAGAAGTTAAGGAATAGGAGTATCCCGGAATTCTTGGTAAAATGGAAGGGTCTACCAAAGGAAGATTCTACATGGGAGAGTAAAGAAATTCTCAATCACTCGAACCTCCAAGTTGCTTGAGGGCAAGCAATTTTTGGGAGGGGGAGACTATCATGTTCCCAAAGGGGAAACCTTAAAATCTTATAATTTTCCTTATTCCTATATATCTATATTGACACATTTGACCTTTTCTTTATTATCATTTTTTAACAAAGGTATAATAAACATCAAATAAGAATATAATATAAAAAGTATAATTAAATATTAATACCTTATATTTGCATAAATTATAAATGACACAATAAAATAATAATACTTTATATCAACACATTAAAGATTATTTCTGAGAATACAACAAAACATTGAATTAATAATATATTGCAAATAATATAATATAAGAAAATAAAATAATAATCTATGCATTATAAATGATGAAATGTAACCAAACAAAAGATATTAGGCAATGAAATATTCCGAGCCAATTTTTTTGTTTTTTCAAATTACAGATTACAAACAAATGCACCCGTTAAGGTTAGCAGCTAAACCAAAACGTATTGAAGCAACTCTAACCAGAATGTACACCAGGATCCCGATGTGGGCAAGGTGTGAGCATTGGTCAGAGGATCTAAATCAAAATGCTTATGTAGGAACTCTAACCAAGAATGGCGTCGATGATGGCGAGCATAAGGTCAGAGGATCTTCTACACTAAGTGCTAAAAGGGAACTCGACACCAAGTATGTGCTACCCAATCCAGTATGGAGTGAGGGGCGACCATATGGCGGAGTGTTACAAAGTACAATGCTTGAAAGAAGGATTGAAAAGCTGAAAGTACTCAACACCCAGAATGTGCTTGCTAACCCAGAGTGGGAAAGTAGCTACCATAGGGCGGAGGTAAATTAAATACAATATCAAATGCTGAAAGTAAGAAGAGCATTACAATTTGATAAAGCAAGACTCTAAATTGCTGTCAGTACTACTGCCAGCTTACAATATGAAAGATGATATCTTGCTCTTTTCAACTTGGGCAATTTCCAACGAAGCCACCCCAAAGTCTTTGAGAACTCTCAACTCCTGTTCTAGAATGAAGATGCAGATTTCTCCAAACTGTTATGACAGCCCTGTATTTTTCATCATATAACCAGCAGCATATAGATTCTTGAATAGCTCGAAACTCCCTTACTACTTACTCAAATGGCATGATATTGAATGCAAAACACTACTAGCATGAGGGCGCTCAAACTAACAACAAAAAACAGACTTAAAAAGCAAACATTGTTTAATGCACAATTCCAAAGATAAAGCAGATGGTACGGCCCAGCACAGGGGCGATTTTTCTTTATAAAATCATATACTTCTCTAAAAAATCCACAACTTGGCACAAAAGGGCGCCTAGCCTAGACAGAAGGATTTATGCAATACCCATAACAATTATTTTTGTATTTTTTGATTTACGAATGAAAACACGGATCTGTTGTAGCTAAAATGCAATTTCTCGGAATTAGCTAATATGCAATAATCTGATCTAGACAGCCACAAGCTGATTACAATGCACACAACTCAAAGCAAACTTCACAAACTAGACTAAATCACCACTAGTTGTTGTATTGCAAGCAAGAAGCAATGCCCATACTAGGAGGCCTTCATTCCTTGAAGCAGTTCCAGAGCCAAACCGGCAGCATAACGATACTGTAGACAAAAGATCCCCCAATGATGATCAAAGGCTCCCTTTTATAATTTTTGGTTGACTCATCTCGAAACCCTAACCTTCTCTTTTGAGTCAAACCCTAATTCCTCCATAGGTGGCGTCCCACTTTTCCAAGCAACTTGTCTTTTAATATCATTTTAATCTTTCCTTGAAAATGGCGTCCACTTTAAGCTTATACTAAACTTCATAAAAGATATAATTAATTCTCTTTAATGAAGCGCCACCCTTAAAGAACATCTTTTAAAAAGACTTAAAGTGAAGAAGCTAGGCTAAGGGGTCAACGTTAAATTATAACATTTAAAACGTGACTTTAATTAAATAGCTCAACTTATCTCTCCAAATGTGCCCCGAAGCCAGAAATGAGCAAGCCAACTGACCAAACTAAAGTAGGAAGTCAACCATGCTAAACCCAACAGTAAAACTGCCAGAAATAGAATTTACTAAAAATAGTAAATTCCTAAAGATGCTCAGAAAGCCAAGAAGAACATACCACTGCGAAGCTCTCTGAAAACCCAGAACGAATCCGCCATTGAATCCATCAACTCCGAGCAAAGACATCCTTCAAAATAGGAAACCCTAATTTTACCTTCCGACTAGCCTACGGGTCTCCGGAATAGGCCAACGGTCACTGAAAAGGTCAAGCTTGAGACGGGGACATTACAGGCAAAAAGGCACGAAATGAAATCAAACGCCACTCCACCAGTCAACCCGCCCAGGAACCAAGCGACGCATCTATTGGAAGTGGCATCGATGGATATAAGTGGAGAATCGGTGGAGAATAAGGGAGAAAAGAATAGCAAGAGAAACGCAAGAGCAACAGCAAGGAAGGATACGGGATCGCCATTAACTATGAGTCTCCTCACTCGATTTCAATACTTAGTTTCCTTTCTAAAATCAGACATAAGTCTCTTTCCCGATAACTATGTGCTCATACGCCATTCGTTCTTGCTTCATTCGGTAATAGTTTCCTGCTCATGATACTTACACGTCTTCATAGTATAATATAAACCTTTATTTTTGTTGGTAAACGAATTGAGGAATAAACACAGTATGGACTCGGGTGTGAGACATAACTAGGGATAGTAGCCATTATGCAAGAACATGATTTGTTGGCCTCAGGAATAGCATATATTGATCTGCACTTAAGCGACCTGTATTTTGTCATCATTATTTTGTATTAACTTGTGGATTCCAGTCATCATTCGAATCTGTATATATGTATAATGAACATTACTGGGAATTGTTGAATATTATATCATGAACATTACTAGAAATTGTCGAATATTGTATAATGAACATTACTGGAAATTGTCGAATATCGTATAATGAACATTACTGGAAATTGTTGAATATTATATCATGAACATTACTATATTGTATAATGAACATTACTGGAAATTGCTGAATTTTCTGAATTATCTGTATTCAATGGAAATAATATACAAATGTGTAGTAAATTAAATAATACAAGAACCAATGAATGCTTCCTTAATGTCTGTACATAATTGTCTGCTGCAGTCATAACATCCTATCAGGAGCAGCGAACCATGGCTTAAGTAGATTGTCTAAAAACCCTACTTTCATGCCCCTTAGGCTCTAGACAAGGGATTGGGCCTTGCAGCCCCTTAGGCCCTTGACTAGGGATTGGGCTATAGAAGGTTAGGGGTCCCACCTAGGCCTCTACCCCTTAGGCCCTAGACAAGGGATTGGGCCTTGCAGCCCCTTAGGCCCTTGACTAGGGATTGGGCAAATAGGCGGTGGTAGACCTTAGGCTACTTAGGTTTACATGATTCCCTCCCCTGATAAGATGCATGACCCTTCTTGTCTTCTTACATATATTATGATGTTTATGTTTGATTTTCCTTGGACACTAAATATTGAAGTTGACACATAGGAATACGGGCATGTATGTCTATGCATTGCAAGTGCTGGTCCAGTGTGCACGGTTGGGAGATATTACCTTTTGAACCTTTTTCAAACTCCACTGGTACCTATAGGTAAGGATCATTACAAAAACATTGTCATAGACCCCCTTAATAGTTGTTTGCTATGGTTTTAAATTGTCCTTCCAAATAGACATCTATAAAGAGCTCTTCCAATGGTTTCAAAAGATTATATCAAACATAATTTATTGTCTCAAATTTCCTCTAGATGAAAATATATGGGATAAGACTAGCACCATGGTTTTAAGTGGTCCTTCCAAATAGAAAACTATAAAGAGCTCTTCCAATGGTTTCAAAAGATTATATCAAACATAATTTATTGTCTCAAATTTCCTTTGGATGAAAATATAGACTCTTAATCCATTCATTATGGAGTGGGTCGGAATTGAACCAAATACATATAATTTACTAATGTTCACAATAGTTGGTAAACCAATACACCATAAAGCGAGTCCTAAACCTAAGCTTATCAAGCCCTTGTCTATTAGCTTTCCCACCCCACAAGCATCC
Organism: Sequoiadendron giganteum; assembly: GCA_007115665.2. NCBI lineage: Eukaryota > Viridiplantae > Streptophyta > Pinopsida > Cupressales > Cupressaceae > Sequoiadendron > Sequoiadendron giganteum. The sequence goes on along the minus strand of CM021106.1, from coordinate 604,283,192 downwards.
TTATGTTAAGCATGACTTCCATTAGTAAATTATAGTCACTCCCCAACACCCAAAGCTTCCTATCTCTATTATTAGTGAAATATTATACAAGATCTCAATCACGTCAAAGCAAAGACATTAATTCAATATCTATTTCATTGCAAATATCAATATGAGAGTTGGGAGAAGACAAGGAGTTCAAAAGGCTACTATAAATCAAAAATCTATAAGAAGAAAAAGTCAGGTGTAAATATAAGGATCTCCCTCCTAACCAAGAAACCAATATGAAGGAGCAAAGGCCAAAAAAGAACTCCCAAAATACCATCCCGATTGACAATGGTAAGAATTTTTTGTCGACCAAATCATGACAATTCAGCCAACACCTCTCTATACCCCTCCTAACCCTCTTCATCCTAAGGAATCTAACCTTAACTAGACCATAGTCTCCAATGCTATTAGTCATGTAAACTCCATAAATCCACTCTCCCCATTTACCCCAATGTCCATACTCCACAATTGAGAGAAAGAAAATATATTAATGTCCACAAATCACCAAAATTAGGTCAATGGGACTAGAGGTTACAACAATTAGCAATAGAATGTTCTAGGAAGAGAGAACCCTGGAACCAAAAAAATAAAAGTACATAAGACAAGATAAAGCATTGTGCCACTAACAAATAGTAGCATAAATAGTAATGACGGGAAAACAAGAGCCCCAAAGGCATGGTCGGTGAAGAGTGGCAGGAAATTTCATTGAATATACTTGTTGTGTCTAAACTAGAGGAGCCATCATCTATCATCGTAAGAGAAAATGCTCATTGAGGAGTAACCAAGGTTGGACGGCCACATTGGGATACCCTAGAAGGATGCAAACACTTCCTCTAGAAACTCTATTAACATCAAGGCCAATGTAGCTCCCATAGGAGAAAAGAAGCTCATAATGTGAGTCTACCCTTTATGGTTTAGGGGCAGTTGGTAAGTAGTCGATCCATGTCGCAAATAGGGTTGAGTCATGTAAACAAAAATGAGCAAAGCCATGATGTTGATGGAGAGTAGGTTAGGCAATTTAACTAATCTGAGTAGTAATGGTGTGTTGAGAGAAATGTTGCCTAGCTGATATATCAACTCTAATATGTCAAGTACCACCATCTAAGGTTGTTTTGTGTTACCTATTGTCTAGATGGGTTGGAAAAATGAGGTGATCAACATAGGGACTCTAGAACCTCTAGACTCCCTTGTAGGAATTTGCATTGGAGGGTGGCAACCTCATGAAGTAAAAGTGACAAGCACAATTGTTTTGAATATCTAAAGAAAAAAGTAGATAGATTATTGCCTAAGACTATGTAGAGGCAACGAAATCTTCCCAAGATCTCACACTAAATAGGGCATCTAAAAATGAAGTGTTCCATGGTCTCCACCTCCTAGAGGGAGTAAAGGTAGCATATCCAATCATGACAAAGAATGTGATGATCAATTTCAACCTATAACAAATGAGACCACACTCTTAACTAGCCAAGAGGAAACCTCGAGCCACAAGATCAATGATGTAATGTCCCCTTGTTAGACTTATCCTAAAAGTATAAAAGCACAAGTTAGGACATCTATTATATTTTATCAACACATCATTTTATTAATGTAAATAACATTGAAGACCTGCATACATCATGTATTATGAACAAAGCACATAATATCTTGTTCATGGTTAGTTCATCTCAGATTGCATAGTTTAAGAATAAGATAGTTAGATGCATTATTGTTTAAGGCATAAATCCACATGATAAGAATATGACTTATTACTCTTGATCAGAATAGATCTTCGCCTTGTCTCCACTTTCCTAACCTCCTTGGATGGTAGAATGACTGTGCAAAGGGCATGTGACCGATCTCAAATGGGACTCCCTCAAGGTGTTCCACCCGTCTTGGGACCGTCTTTCAATGGATCGAATTACCAGCCTCTCCCTCCACAAACCCTATCCTTGTTGAGTGCTAGCGAAAGGGAATTTTTGGCCCAAAGTCTATTCTTATAGGTAAAGTCATAAAAGTTCATTGAGACACAATAATTGCTGCAAGCATCATTATTGGATAATCGAACATAATATATATATATACATATTAATGTTCATTATCCACATGCCTAATGTATGTATCAAATATCCTTATTTAGATATATTTATCAACCATCAATTATATATTCATCAATCTTAATATATTTAAATATATTTGTCAATCATAATATATTTAAATATGTTTATAAAGCATCAACTGTTATTTGAATTACCACTATATTTGACCCTCATTAATAACTAAATTCATAATTGTATTTAATAGTTCTTATTTCCTACATAAATTATTCTTACTTATATTTATTGGTACTCATATATACCTTTATATAATTATTCTTCATTTATATTAAAGAGCCATAAATACTTATAAGGCTCAATAAGCATCATTATTGCCTAATTGAATATAAACATATATATCATCATTATTAATTATTTATAAGCTTAGAATACTCACCCTTGCATAAGCATCTATGTTTATATATATTCACCTTTATATATATACATATATATAGACACTCATATTATATTTACTTACAACAACTATGAAAATTATCGGCAAAATACATAATTATTTTCAATAACTATATTAGGACATACCACAGAAAAATACCTTCTATATATGATTTGCTGATTCCAATGTTCAGAATATATTCCTATATTCCTTCTTTATTCATTCCTTCCTTCATCGATTTCATGTTGGAAGGTATTACCTTGGTTAATGGCTCATTCGATATTCTCATAAGTTGCTGCCCTCACATTTAACTTGGTCTTTTCCTTTATAGACCGATCAAGAGTCATGCTCTTTCTTGCAATCGTTGTATAAGGTTCCATCGTGCCTTTCTATAATTGTTGCGTCCTTTGTGAATGGTTCGCTCTTTTTAGAGGCTTCTTAGGAGTTGATATTTATATTTGTTTATTTTAGTCAACAAAAGCAATATCTGTTATTTTATTCTATTTTATTTATTTATTTGAATTTTAACATTTTATCATTTTATTTCAATGTATTACAATCTTTTATATTGGTGTCTAATATTTAGTATTTATATTTTGGAAATTACAATATTATTTTTAATATTTATAATTATAATATTATCTTAAATTATTAATGTTATTTATCTTATTTACATATTCTGATATTTTGTCTCTTAATTTCGGGGTCATGACAAATAACACTAGAGATAGTGAGGACAATGAATAAAACCATCCACTATTTGTAAGAAATACTTGGTGTAGAAAGCTAACTTAGGGCTAAATTGAATATACTATTATTAGATGTCCTTTCAAGGAAGGAGCCTAGAAGGGCATCAAGCTGTACATGAATGGGGGTAGAGATTTTCTACTTTACAAATGTACAATCTTGATTCTAAAGCTCTCGGATCCCCTTCCACCACTTTTATCAGATATGGTATGTATTCCAGTGGGCGTTGGTACCTATACAAAACTCGACTTTCCTACTCATCTTTGTCACATTTGTTGTCAAATGATCACCATTCATTTGCCAATCCTTTCAATTCGTGATATTTTTTCAGTAAGTTTGCAAGAGCTTATCTTGTCCTACTCTTTTCTTCTAAGGACTTTTCTAAATTGAAGTGATCACCACAAGCCTAATAAATATTAAATAATGAGGACATTCAAGGGTAGATGGGGAAGTAGAAAGGATGAGGTTCAAGAATGATGGATGTGGCAAAGGAAGCAATGCATAAATAACTAAGGCATGAAGGTTTGAAGGGAAACAGTATTAGTAAATGATGTTCTTTACCCAACTATCTACCAACATTATCAAAAAATGGCATAGATGTAAGTGAATTTGTTAAGAAAGACAAGGCAAATTTCTTAATTGGATTTGACAATGGTTTTCTCTACCAAGGTTGGAAAATGTGACCTAATTGAGGGTGGTGGATGTTGGGAGTGATTCTACCACAAGTTTTCCACACCCAAGTTTCAAATGTTGGTTAAGCCCTTAGAAAACTTCACTAAAATAGAAAAATGCAGGAAAAATCTTAATAGATCCACACCAAACATGAAAGAGACATTTTATTTAGACTTAAGCACACTTCCTCTTAGATTTACCTTATCTAATCTTCCACCAAACATTAAAATAGAGCGAAGAAGTTAATGATCTATGCCTAGGTCAAAAGAGCGGAGTTTCAACTAATCTGGGCACACGTTTTTGTGATGGGAACGAAGAAAAATTCTGCTCAAGACTCAAGGAATTGGAAAACTATGATTTCTACCTAGTTGAATCAAGCACACCATTTGGAGCAAAAACTACAAGAAGAGTGTGCCAAACATAAGAGAACATGGGAAATTGATAAGTGATCTCAGCCTTGATTAAGTGAAATGAGGCTAACTTAGATGTAAGTGACACGTGCCCATCTCTTAAAGTAATGTTGTAACAACCCGCTCCTTCGGTAAAACAAAAAAAAATCAGTTTACGTCAAAGAGTAAATTAATGTGCTAACAAGTTATTGCAATATAATTTTTCTTTCCTTTATTGATAATATATGAACAAGATATCATATTACAATTACAATAAAGATTTCATTTCAATACAATAACTTCACAAATACAAGTAACGAGAAAACATACCTTAACTATCATAGCTCCAATGAGCTTTAGAACAAATAGTAGTAAGAAAATCCAGGAATCCGTCCTTTCAAATCTTGGTGTGCCAGTAGCCTTCGGAGGAGGAGAAGCATCACTCGAGCGCTTTTCCGCCAACCACGGACTTATAATGTGGTCCCTTGCACATCTATCCTTCGATAGATGGCCCTCCCTTCACGAAGAGATTGGATGGGTAACCGTTACTGTAAACCAATTGAGCATAGTGTTGTGTCCTATCCACAACTAGAACCTTGCTATTTCACAGTCTCATACTAGTACAAGGATCACGATGAACTGACAATGTAATCTCAAACATCACACAGTCTAAGTGGATGTCGTACATTTCACTTCTTTGGCCGAAGTGTTCTCATTCAGTACTTCGAATGAAGGTCATCTATCATGTACACTACTCAGGGCCGATTTGACTTAGGGCTATCTTACACTACGCATAGGTCTTAGTCCTTCACTGGATTGTCTATCATCCCAGACTATCCTACATCAATCTAATCTAAGACAATTAAATATAGATTCAAGTCCTTCACTAGATTATCAATCATCCCAGACCAACCTACAACATTCTAACCACTAAAAAGAATCAACATGACAAGTAATTCTCACAATCTCTTATCCTGGAAATCCTTATCCTTAAGAGTTTCTTTAGCTTATCTCAGATAATCCAATAACTTTAAGCTAATTGAATATACTTGACTCCTGTCCTCATTCTGATCCTAGCATATATTAACTAGTAAAGACATAGTCTCCTCACATATGGAGATCATATAAATTATGCAAATTCACTCTAATATGCATTCTTAACCTTCTCATAAGTTTACTACTCAAGCACAACTTAGGAAAACATTTCTCATAGTAGCTCATTTTCTCTACATTCTAAAATGCAATTCAAGAAATGATCTACTTTTGCACATACAGCAAACACAAAGAAGCACATATATATATCAACAGATACAGATTTGAAAGATGGACAATATATCATGCTTGATTATACGCTTTCCTTTTAATGACGCAATTTCAGTCTTCCTCTTAGTGTAAACCCTCAATGTTGATAGAATTCTCACTCAGAACTATACTCCAGATTGATGAATATACAACTGTTTTGGGATAGACTCAGAATTTGATAGTGATAAACTGGTAATGCTGGTTATTGTTTCTCTCACAATGGATTCTACAACAACTGCGTACATACATATATGCAGCAAATGATAATCTCGAGACTTGCACAGAATTGCGATGGTGATTTGTGATTAGCAGAGAGCAAATTCGGAATTGGTAAAGGCGAATTGTGAATTGGTAAACTGATAAGCAAATGAACTCTTATTTATAGAGTTTGGATTCTCATGCCATCCTACAGTTTTGGCATGAGAATCGACACCTCTATTTATTTGAAAGTGTCAAACTCATGGTGGCAGCATTTTAGAAGCTTATTTAGTTTTTTAGAAGGTGAGTTGACCTCTCTTTGTGAAGAACGATTCAAACATCTCATGATAAAAATGGTTAAGTGACACCTACAAGCATCCTCCTGCAATCGCGTCCAAAACTAGCGGATTGTTTCTCAGTGGAAAACCTCCCAGCTCAAAGGCGTTCCATCTGACCCTTATTTCTAGTCTCTTCCAAACTATTTCAGAAACGCGTCCCTGCATTTTCCGCGACCAAGTCCATTGCGTGCATTTGCAGCAGCGCATTTTCATTTTCCAAAAGTTTCAACTATATCGATGAATGAAATATTTGCAGTTGGCATTTTATTCCCAGCTTTATCACGGTGGAAAGAATTCCAAATATTTCAAACGCAAAACATAGCTTATTTCCCATGGTGAAAATATTCGATATTTACCAAATGACTTAAAATGCTAAGTCCTTTACTTTCCAAAGATTTTATATATATATGGTAAAATATTATTTCTCCAAAATCCATTTTAAAATATTTACTCTAAAAGATTTAAATCTTTTAATTTTACACTTTAGAGCTTTAAAATATTTAGTTAAATACATTTATATATTTTATTATATAAATATTATTAAAGTTCTTTTAAATATTAAACATATAAATATTTAAATACCCGAGTATTTAATATACATATATATTTTAATATAACTATAATAATATTATATATAATTACATATATAAATATATTTATATTTAACAAATATAAATATATATATACATATACATATATAATTGACGACTATATATATATATTTTGCGAGCCAGTCAGCATACTTTCAAAATATATATCTATGTATATGTGTATATATAAATTCTAGGGCAAATATTTAATATTTCCGCATTATCAGACATATGCTTATAAACATATATACCGCAGTATAATTCTCTATGTACAAGTATATGTACGTACACCATATCGACCCATCCGTATGACAAGTCCATTAGCCACTTACGCCTGTATCGATATGTTTATACTTACAGATACGTATATATACTATACATGTGTTTATATGCATACTTTTGACGTTCACATGCAAACATGATACCACCATGATGATCACAATCTCACAATCAAGCACAAAGATAAACTTCACACACAGAAGCAGTCAAGACCTCTACTTGCAAGACATACAAGCTATGGATGACTTACCCTATACTCATACAAAACTGACTTGGTTTACTCAGTCTAAGGTGAGTGCGTGTATGCTCAAATAGTTCACTTTACCGGTTACCCGACCAAGCTCCTCTCCCGAGTGATACTTCCCCTCCGCCTAGAGGAATGGTTCCTATTCCTGCATCCATTGCCACAAAACCACGGCAATTACTTGTTCATAACATTTGCAGTACTTATACAAATATATCAATTTTAAAAAGCAAGATTCATTATCCTCCTATTCACATATATGCAGTTTTTCACCATGAATTACATCAATTGAAATAACATCAAATGAAACGTCAAATGAGCTAACATACACATTGATAACAAGGTACAAGCATCTCCAAATTTCACATTACATTCATTTCTACCTTTTATATCACTGGTAAATAGTAACCTCACAATTTGGGATATAACAAATGTGAAAACAGAAGAAAACAAACACACACTTATACTGAGAGGAGGGGTGAATCAATATAAGACCAACTTTTTCAATTTATAACTTTGGCAATCATAAAGCAATAATCAAAGTATCCACACAAGCAAGATCTAACAATAGAGAACACAAGATGCACACACAATTTTACGTGGAAACCCTTGCGGGAGAAAACCACGGCAAAATATTGCTTCTATAGGAAACTTCTTACAACTTCGTAGGCACCAACCCACTAGAGAATCCAATCCCCACCACTGAGCACCAACTCAATAAGAGACTCCAATCTCTTCAATAAGAGGCTCCAACCTCACAATCTCCTTAACTGGTGTTGGCGTTTCAAATCGCACCTCTAGAATGCGTTTTGAAACGGACAGCTATGTGCAGTAAACTGCTCTTCGAATTAGGAGGGGAAGCTCCCTCTTTTGCTGAGTTGCATAAAGAAAAGCAATCTAAACTTAATTACACCTATCTTTTTGGTTCAGCTACGAGAACACAAGGTTATAGAACACTCGATGTTGCGGCTGACGTTTTCCCTTTAATGAAACTAGACAGCTACAACTTAACCTACGTTTAAAACGTTTCCACCCTCTCAAGTAAACGCAGAGCAAGAGAGTTTGGAAATGGACGAGTATGATTTCTGACAAATATACTTAAATAAACTATTCTTCAACACACGTTTTTATGGCAAGCTGAAAAAGAGATCATTAAAGTATTACGGAAATAAGAGACTTTTATTTCAAGGCAGACAACGCACGCTCAAGATTTTATTTACTCATATTTCTAGCACAAAACAAATAGACGGAAACTTGAGATGTTTATATCAAGGTAGACAAAGCACGCTCAAGATTTTATTTACTCAAGTTTTTGGAACAAGGATTACAATTTCGAGACAGCAAGTTGTAGCAACACGCTTGCAACATGCGATCAACCTAACTATAATCAACACTACACATGAACTAAACAAGTATTTGCAGCTAAAGAGGCATGCGAACTTGCTCCTTACACAAAGTGAACAATACTGAACGATAACAAAGAGAAGGTACTATGACACTTGTGTCTTGTTATCACAAGCACGGTTTTTCTAAAATGAGCAAACACTACTCTTATTTATAGATAAGCAGAGGAGTAGGGAACCCTAAAATCTCCTTGCTTTTACAACTAAGACTTGCCAACATGCAAGCTTTATTTCTAAATCTAGAAGATATTAAAACATCTAAACCCTAGAAAGCATCTAAAAAAGGAAAGTGCCAACTCATTACATCTGTTTTCTTTCTTCTTCAAAGAATGGATAAGAATTGAAACAAAAATAGAAAGAAAGCATAAGATAAGAATGGAAAGAAAGCTTGGAGAAGCTTCTAGAAGATTGTCGCTTTAAATCTCTCACATCCGCCAAAAAGCTGGAAACTGCCTCTTTATCAGGAATGTTGATACTATCTTTAGCTGTATTCCGCTTTTCTAGAATCTTCTCCTCTTTTGCAATCAACCTTAGTGAATCTTTGACATCATCAGCTTCTTTATGAGTTCTATTCTTGAAAAACATCGCTGCCTCAAAAGGTGACTCACTAATTGATAACTTGGCGGCTCTGCAACTTTGTTCTTTTGAAACTTCTCTTGATTCTCCCGCGAAAGATTTTTGCACAACTTTTTGTGACACTTGTCCTTTCGCTCATACCACTCCCTCTGCACGTTCTTCAACTGAAATGATGACATTTAATGTCCATGATGGTCTTGAAAAACACTTCCCAACATTATCCATTCAAATAATCATGATACAACCCTTGTTTGGCTCTAAATTTGATGGGAGAGTACTCTACGCTGAAAAACATGAAGATTGACTGTAAACTTGACTATGATCAGACAAGCTCAACACAAACCCTAAAAATAACTTGTTGACTTTCTTCATCAAACAGATGAATTTTTGGAATTTTTTCTGAGATATGGTTTTGTTTAGAATCTCGTTACAAGCAAACCCAAATCGTCCGTTTTTGAAAATCTTGAATGAAGACTGAAAAAGCATCAAACCCTAATCTTCTCCGAAAAAAGCAGAAAAAGCTAGCATCTGGGTATTGTTCATGAGCACATTCTGGATGAACCCAATTGATTAGATTTTGAAAACCTTGAAGTTTCACTGAAAAAGCAGCCATTTGAAGTTTCACTAAAAAAGCTATGATGCGGGTTTTGTTCAAAAGAATATTTGAGATAGACCCAGAAGATTGGAAGTTGTAAAATTTGAAGTTTTCTCTGACATGCGAAATAAAAAGCAGTTGCTGCAACCTTGAGAAAATTCCTCAAAAATTATCCAAAAGATAGAACTAGTATAAACCAGCTCGCTGAAAATTGAAAACAATGGCCTCGTTCTTCAAAGATTTGGTGTTCTGGATAAAAAGTGTGAAAAAGCAAGCCCTCTTGAGTGCTGATCTGAAAATATTATGAAAAACCAGCAAGTTAAGCTCTTGAATCTTGAAAATAAGGGTTTGAAGTTGCTGCTCTGTTTCTCTTTGAAAACCACCTGCAAAAATAATGAATAATAAAACACAAAAGTGCTTTAAATAAGCTCTGTCTTGAGAAAACAACTTTCTTTTGCCCTAATTCTTCAAAACCCTAATTCAAGATTGTGTAATGAACTTAGACTTTGGTCTTCAACTTCAATTTTTGAAATTTACAAAAATTTGACTAAGGCATGAGAAGTTGGGCGCCTTTTTTGAGGTATGCCATCCTTTTTTCCAGACTTAGCCAATTTTTCACCATTTTCAACTTCTGTTGATTTTTCAACCCTGTTTCAACTCTGTCTCCTAGCTTCCAAATTGATCCGACGAACGAACTGAACGTTGCATCACGGAGCTTGATCGAATCTGACGACATGATTCTGGAAACATCATCTACTAAAAACTTCATTTAACCCTTCAAATTGTTAGGTGCCTATCCTTGAAAAGGGTGCCCATTTTCTCCAGAGTTAGTCAATTTCATGATCTTCAATTTTATGCTGGTCTTTTGACCTTCAGATGAATCCACGATTCTGGGCATTGTGTTGATCAAAATGACTGGCTGACAGATTCACTGGACAGTTGAGACGATTCTAGAAGGGATCCTCTGGATACCTTGTCTCTGGAAATTGACTTCTGGTGGCTCAAAACCCTAGGCGCCCTTCTTGAAGTATAGCGCCCATGGCTTCCAGAGTTAGTTTTTTATTTTGGATTTTCACTGTTGCTTCCAACTCTGTCTTTTCTCTCACTTTTCCTCCTTTGTTCACGTTGCGACATTTGATGACTGCCTCCTCCAACAGACGTGCTGATGGTTGCGTTGGACAGCTGGATCCAGTTTCACAAAGTCATGTTGGAGAAGTCTTCTGCAAATTCTATCATTTGACTTCTCAAAATCTTGGGCGCCCTTCTTCTCCAGGGGCGCCCATGTCTACCAGTGTTAGAATATTTTCATCCTTTTTCACTTCAGAGTTCTAAACGCCTCTCATCATGGCCCCTGTTTGATCTGACTTTGTCAACGGTTGGACGCTCTGATGAGCTGACGGAGATATTCGCTGCGAAGCTGGCCTGAAATTGAACAATGTTGCCTAGGACAGCCAATCTTGATTCCATCATCTGGTACCTTGAAAAACTGGGCGCCTATTCTCTTCGGGGGCGCCCATGATTGGCAGACTTAGCCATTTTTATGTAAATTTCAAATTTTGTCTCGTTTGACGTGCCTTCCTTGTCTTTGACTATCGAAACGGAAAATTTTCTAAGGCATGAAGGTTTGGGCGCCATTCTTGACTGGAGGCACCTGGATTCACCAGAGTTAGACAAATTTTTGCATTTTTCAACTTTTTCAAATTCTTCACTCCTTTCTCCGTTCTTTGCACACATTTATTGTTGACGGCTTCTGCTTCATGCTTGAACATTTGATTCTGATACCTGGCAGTCGACTGACCTCCATTGATAACCTTGATTCCCTAGAAGAAGCTTCTGAAAAAGCAGAATAGACCCACTAGGGCAAAATTGATCTTTTTGTGATTCTAACTGCACCCGCCTGATGAGGAAGTATTTTAAGCCAATCAAAATCAGTCTTAACCCTAGAAGCCAAACTTTCTATTTTTAGAAATTTTCTATTTTTAGAAAATTTTGCAAGTATCTATTTCGAAAAAAACCCAGAAAAACCCATAAAAAGTTTCTATTTTTAGAAAACTGCTAAAAATAGAAATTTTCTTAAAATTTAGGGATGAAAAACTGAAATCTGGGTATTATAGTTTTGATTATTTTGAACCGACCCAGATTGCCTGATTTTGAAATTTCAAGGTTTTGACCCCCCATGCAAGACATTCAAAGCCCAAATTTGACCTTTTTGACAAATTTAACAGTATCTTGACTCATTTCTTCAAAATGCCTAAGTGTAGCAAAAATTTTAATTTTGGGGTACAACAAGTGGGAGGCTCCAACCTCCGCAAGAATAATCTGATAATTTAATTTGTAACAGCCTTACCACCTTCACACAGATCTGCCAATTTTTCTCTCATAAATCTGCAATGCACTAATGTCCTCGCATAAATCTGCAATAAGATCTTCACTAAATCTGAAATAATGTCTTCATAAATCTCCCATAAATTATTTTTCAGATCTACTGATATATAGAAAGATATTCATTAAAAGCTTGCCTTCAAATGACCTTCACAATTTCCTTTTTCTATCTCTTCCAAAGGGGAACTCATGGAAAAGACATACACTTTGCCAAGAGAGACAACCTTTCTTTATACACACCTCCTCACCTAGGTCGGCCAGCATTCAAAAATGATTTTATTTAATTTTTGTTTTCACAAAAGGTGAGTGCACCTATCTAGTAGGTCGTCCCACTTTGGGAGGCCCCAAAAAAAATATTAAAAATATATATATATATATATATATATAATGACCCCTAAATGGGGCACCTCAAGAGGGGGGTCGTCCAAGTTATTTTTATTTTTATTTTCCAATTTAAACCTCCAATATAGGTCGGCCCATGTGTCCTTTCAATCCTTTGACATCAATGACAATATTCCAACAAAAACAGTTTGGGGTGCCCCTTTTGAGTAGTTATGCCATCTATTATCTCCACCAAATGATGCAAAAATTGGCTAAGGTTGAAATGATCTCCTCTAGTACACATTATCAATGGCATTGTCATTAATAAACTGCACTTAATTAAAAAAAAAACACATGGAAAAATTTGTAATATCCTTTTTTAAAAATTTCTGGCAATTCCGCTAAAATATCCTCTTTTTTTAAATCAGCAATTTTGATTTTTTTTAATTTTCCATTGTAATCTTAAAATAAACAAATACAGATTTTTATTGGAATTTAGGATGTCCAAACAATTTTCAAAATAGTATAAAACTCAAAATCTTCCTTGTAACATATTGCAGCTAATAAAACTATAAAAAAATAAGGAACCTTGATGGCAAGCCTCTAACAAGTCTTCTTTGTAATATGTAAACTTCTAATGACATTATTTGCTCCTACCCTTCACATGATGGTTGAGGATTGTTGTGATTTCTTCGAGTTCTTTATGTCATTTTTAAATCTTTCAATCACCTTTTCAAAAGTGGTGGCGACAAGATTTACCTCCAAAACGGGAGCAATAGTCCCACATTGCCCTTTTCCTCGGCTTTATCTGTGACATAAAATGCAAACAAACTGTCCAATTAACCCTATGATTCCCTTTCTGCAAAATTGAATAAGACAAAGGATGTAGAAACTAGTTGTCCCTTAGTGTATGACTAGCAATGAAACAAAACTAATAACTTTTAGACTCTTTCAAACTTTCAACATACCTTTTATATATGCTTTTGACTTTTGAGAATATCACGACCAACATAAGGATGGTACGGCTGTATTATTTATTTGTCCAACAAATAAGATAATAATTTATGGATTATTCTGAAAATAGTGACCCCTACAAAAAATATAAGTAGATATATATTTTTATATTTTCAATTCTACACATAAATTCCCCAAATCACCACAAATTTGACCCTTCTATGAAGCCAACAATGAGAACTAGATGGTTTTTGTCTTCTAATTCCTGAATAAACCGAGAGGATTTTCATCTTCAAGGTAAAAGTTGCACCAAAGCTCAATGCTCTACAAAATAACATTTCTAGAAATTGATAATGAATAGAATGATTTCTTCTTTCCATCAATTGTTTTTTAAATCCTTTTTCCATCCAACCCTAACAATAATTAAAATTACTCTTAATTGAATATTCATATTTTTTCCCAGACTTATAATTATTAATTACCTTTGAGGTAATTAATATTTCTTTTAAATGAATATTCACCTTTTTGACCATGTATCCAATATTTACTTTTGGCTCCATTTAATGATGAATTAAGTGTCCTTATTCCAAAGTTATAACTTAAAGTATCTTTTGAACAACTTAATAAATTATTATTATATGATTCCTTTGTTAAATCCCCCCTTTAGTCTACAGGGAGTGAAAATAGGCTTCAAATCTTTTAACTTTATTTAGTTCCAAAAAAGGGACATTACAGTCTGCCCTTCTCGGAATTACTTGCCCTCAAGCAATTGTAGATTTGGATACTCAAGAATCTTTGCACCCTCCCAAGTAGCATCTTCCATGGGTAGATCCTTCCATTGTACCAGGCATAGTTGAAAAACTCGGACTTGGCAATAACTCGGCAAACGCAGAATTTTTAAAAACTCGAGACTCAGCAAAAACTCGGGGAAAAACTCAGCAATGATTCAGCAAATTTATCGAACATTTGAAAATACACAATTTTTTAAAATATTCTTAAAAAACACACATATAAACTAAATTTTTAGAACATATTACTAATTTTATCATATATAAATCAAAATTAGAGTTTAAAACCTTAATAATGATATGAAATTTCAAATTTTATTTACAATAATTATTTTTGTTATTTTTTTCTTTTCTACTATTTATTATTATCATAATATAAATTAATATATTTCAATCATTTTTTATTTTTTATTTTAAAAATAAAGTAAATTAAATTAAAAGTTTTCAATTTTCTTTTAATTATAAGTTAATATATTAAATAATAAGCTTTAAAAATAAATTAAATTAAAAAAATTAAATTTTGTAAATACTTATAGACTCTTATATATATATATATATATATATTTCAAATATTTTTTGCAAATCAATAAATAAAATTATAAAAATATATTAGCATTATTTATAAAATAAATAAAAACTACCAAATAAAAGTAACATTTGTTATAAAATAAATAAAAACTAGCAAAGCTGCAAAACGTTGCATTCATAAAAATATTTAAGATCTTTAAGGTTTAATATATAGCATTTGTCAAAAATAAATAAAACTTAGCTTGTAAATCTAGCAAAATCGATTCATTGTTTGTTCAAAAATGTAAATGCAGGAAGAAGTTGAAACTCAGACGGAATTCCCACGGGTTAAAAAAGTGTGCCCTCGTTTTTCTTCTCCCTGTCATTTTTCTTCTTGCAACGTCGTTTTCTTCCCGTGTTTGCGTGAGAGAATGAAACGCTATTGTTTTAAACGCTTTGTATTTGCTTCAACTTAGGAAAAAATATAAAATCGATTTACACTAATTTTCACTGCGTTTTTCTGATTTACTCACGTTTTTTTGCGATTTTTTCTGTTTATTCGCTGCACGTTTTGAAGTTTACACGGCTCCGAGTAATTCCGCGATTTACTTGCCTCCCCCTTTGCAACGCGGTTACTCCAATTCATGCGAGTTATATGCGATTTTTTCTACTATGGTACTACCAGGTACTCTGTAATTGTTTTGTTCCTTAATTTATTTTCCCTAACATCCAAGATAGCTTCAATTACTAGTATGACTTTTCCTTCATCATTCAAAGTAGGCAACTTAATAGAAGGACTAACATGCTGCCCCAATGCCCTTTCAAGGAATTATACATGAAACACAACGTGTATTGTATTGTGCTCTAACAACTCAAGCTCATAAGCCACCTCACCAATCCTCCTCATGACCTTGTATGGCATATAGAAGATTGTCTATATGGTTGTAATCTTAAGAAAACCATGTCACCAACATCAAAACTCCCCTTTGTATAATGTTAGTTCACATATAGTTTTTAATGGTTTTGAACATACCAAAGGTTTTCCTTCAAGAGACTCAACATGTCTTGCCTTTATGCAACCAAGTCTCGTGCCCCTAGCACTCTACCATCAACAATAAGCAAATCCACAAAGGAAAGGACATCATAGCCATATAATACTCTAAAAGGTGACATACTTATGGACATATGATACATAATGTTGTAGGCTTGTAGCAATACTCTCCCATGTAAAACCATTTAACCCAAGCTTATTGCTGCCCTGCCACATAGTTCCTCAAGTACCCTTTAATCCATGTATTAACAATTTTCGTTTTCCCATCCATTTGAGGATGTTAACTAGTACTTGGAGTTAATTTTGTGCCTTCCAAGTGAAAAAGTTATTGCCAAAACAAACTAAGGAACTAGTTTTCCTTGTCACTCATAATGTTTTTAGGCAACCAGCCAACTTGTAAATTTCAAATTTTATACCTAGTGACTAATTGCTTATTGCTCTCTTTGCCAAGTCTAAAGAAAAGAGTGCACCCCTTTTTTCCCTATAACTTTGCAAGTCATTAACAATGAGGTTTGCCACCTCAACCTCGAGTGTCATCCTCTGAATGCAAGTAATGAGGCCCTCCATAACCTCTCCAGTAGGATCTACATAGGTGCCTAAATGGAAGAAACGGGGGTTCAAGAAGTACCCTGCTGCATGGATGGGTTGGTGGAGTTGATGGTTCCACCTCCTATCAATAATTTCCCAAATGGGATCAAACTTAAGGCGGTCCTCCTTATAATAATTTCTTATAGCCTCTGAAATGACCCCCTTACAAATTTTTTCAATTTTTTACATCAACAACTTCACCGCAACATTAGCAAAACCAAAACCAATTTTGAAAGTAACCCTACACCAAGAATGTACACCAAGATCCCAATGACGGGCGAGGTGTGAGCATATGGCATCGGGGATCATTAGCTAATAAATTGAAATGCTGCAAAAACAATGATTATGCAACTCGACCACTTATTCAGTGGAAGTAGATTGACAACTCAACCGATCAGCATTATGAGGATTACAAAGTGCACGAAAAGTAAAGCATGGGCAGCTTGCCAACCCCTTCCGCTTGTTCAGTAGGCAATACAGTAAAGAAATACTGAAAATGAAGACGGCGAGACCTGTCTCTTCCACAATTGTGGGAATACAATAGTAATTTGCAAAAATGTAAAAGAGTTGATCAGTACTATTGATTCAGCGTTACAAAATAAAGTATAATCTGCAAGAAGCCAAGTGTTATTGCTGTCCAAATCACTCCAAAATATTACTATGCGCTCAAGCTCACAACTATGAAAAACAAGCCCAAAACCCAAACTTTTGACAATCTGATATACAAAACCAGCAAGCACTAAACTCAGACCAGCAAACATGAAACACACCTAAATGCTCCTAACTCCTCCAAAACTCATTGGATTAACATGGAATAGGATGCAAATGACTCTAGGAGAGATGCTGACCAAGTCAAGACACTAAAACTGCATCAAACACCACACAATGAATTAAGCACAAATCCCAATGCAATGACAAACATGGTATGACCTAGAAACAAGGGCGACCTGCAATATAAAATCCAATTCTTCGTGATAAAATTTGAAAGCCAGCAAAGAGGGACGCCTAGGCCATAGGAATGGAATGAGCCACTACCCAAAACCAACAAAAATTCACCTAGTGAGTCATGAGCGAAAAACACCTACAACCAAACCAAAAACCAACAACCTGTAAACATCAAAAACATCAAAGAACTTCAGAAAACTTCAAACAACTGCATTACAATGAGCTCCATCTGTTCTTCGGTGTAAAGAACAACGTATTCTCTTAGCTAGTTGCTATCTTTCAAGCAAGAAACTAAGATAGCTAGGAGGTATGCATTCCTCAAAGCAATTCAATCACCATTTCAGCAACACTTCGTTACAATTTTTTCATGGATGAAAAGAAGAAGCCAACACTCTTATTTATAAGTTTCTCCACCAATTTAAATCCGTTTCCCTCCAATTAGGGCACCCACATGACATCCAAATCCAAATTCACCTTTTCACATTTGCATTTCATTTAGCCATCTCTCAAGTCGTCCCCTTTCATGAAGGTAATAAACTTTATCAAAATGCAAATAATAACTTAAGTTAGGCATCCAAGATGATAAAGTGAAATACATTAATAAAATGACTTATTTCTCCATTAAGGCGTCCACCAATCCTTAGCAATATTTCACTTTATTAAAACATTTTACCTCATTATGAAAAGCGCCAAGCACAAGCTCTGACCTGCCAAAAATAACTCCAGAAGTGTTGAAGATCAAACTGCTCAAACTGACCTGCCAGAAATAACCTCAAAACTGGCCTACTGAAACCCTACTAAAAATAGCACTTACTAAAAATAGCATACTGCTAAAAATAGAAAGTGTGTCCAAATGCATTTTAACCATATTTTGAGCAGTCATCGCAACTTACTAAAAATAGTAAGTCTGAAAAAGTCCTTTGTTTCAGTTGCATGTCACACCACTGCGAAGCTCTCCGAAAATCCAGAAGGAATCCAGAATCCAAAATGAAAAACTCCAACATGCAAGCCTCTAAAACTGTCAAAACATCCTCCTAGAAAATAAGAAACCCTAATTACTGCTCCCGACTACCCTACGAGCCTCCGGAATAGGCTAACCGCCAACTGCATTGATCACTGCTGAGAAGGGGACATTACAACCTGCTTGGCCCTATCCATGGCCTCATAAAGATACCCCATTGGGGTTTTATCACCATCCACCAAGCGGAGAACTCTAACCAAGGGCTCCAACACCTACAATATAAAAATGCAAAAAGATTAGAGTTACAAATTTACAATGAAAGACATTAAAAATAAATATTCAATTTGATTTTAAATTCAAAGTTTTGAAGTTACCTTCACAATCTCTATAGCTCTTTGTGCAAATACCAGAAAAAACTCGTTTTGTCAGTTTTTCGAAAAAACTCGCAAGTTTTTCACAAGCTTTTCATCTATGGTATAGTTGAGGTACTACTAGAAGTCTTCTCTCCCTGAATCACTTCTTTCTTTTGTTTCTAGTTCTTCCTCTTTTATTAGTGTTTATGATTCTTACTCTTTTCTAACTGCTTATGGGTATACTTCTTCCTCATCCTCAGAAATTACCTCAATGTAATGCGTCTATGTAATGTCCCATTTTTTAGCCTTGTGCTTTTCAGTGGTTGTTAGCCTATTTTCGAAGGCTCGTAGGCTAGTCAGAGGTAGAATTAGGGTTTCCTATTTTCTAGGAGGTTTCCTTCTAAGTTTTCAAGGGTTGTTTGCAGGAGTTTGGTAGTTTGTCTTTTGGATCTTTCTAGGTTTTTAGAGAGCTTCAAAGGGGT
This sequence comes from Sequoiadendron giganteum, assembly GCA_007115665.2. Lineage (NCBI taxonomy): Eukaryota > Viridiplantae > Streptophyta > Pinopsida > Cupressales > Cupressaceae > Sequoiadendron > Sequoiadendron giganteum. Next base: position 604,264,034 of record CM021106.1, on the reverse strand, counting down.
GTGACATGCATTTGTCCATTAGAGGATATTTTTGGACTTACTATTTTTAGTCAGTTATGACGGCTGCCTGGTTTGTGCTCAAATGGTGTTTGGAGTCTCTATTTTTAGCAATATGCTATTTTTAGTAATTGCTAATTTTGATAGTCTGATTTGGCAGCAGTGCAGCACTTGGCTTCTATTTCTGGCAATGCAGTTTTGGCTGAGGCTTCTCCAGCTTTCTTGGAGATAGAAAAGGAAAGTTGATAACTTAAGTTATATTATTTGATATTTATAATGTGTTTTTTGGCCCCCACACCTAGGCTCATTAACTTAAGTCGTTTTAAAAAGTGGGCCTCTTATTTGGACGCCAATATTGGTGAAATATTTGCTTTTATAAAGTTTAAATTTGCAAAATGAAGTTGGGCTCAAGTCTAAGTCAAATACGGAACTAAAAGATTATTTTAATCCTTCTCCTTTGGGTGTCCAATATGGAGGGAAATATGATTTTGAATTTTTTGAGACAGAAGCTTATAAATAGAGCCCCTCTCCCTCTCATTTGGTATCCATTTTTCCTATCATAACGAAGTATTGCTGGATTTTATTCAAAATCTTGCTTCAGGGTTGCAATACCAGCCTTATTCAGTTTTGGGCTTGCAAGATAGCTCCTAGCTAGACTGTTGGTGCTCCTTCATTCAGAGGGTGCAACTGAACTTCATCGGTGATGGTGTTTCCTTCTATTTTAGTTTGGTGTGGCTTTGATGTCTTCTAAGGCATCTTTTGGTGTGTTTCATTTGCTGTTTGGTGTCCTTTTGGAGTGCTCTTGCTGTTTGGAGTATTTGGAGTGTTGTTTTCAAGCTACTGCAGACCCATGTTTATGCTCGTACCTTTTTGGAGACTCGATGGATTTTTGTGGGTATTGGCTTATTTTGTTCCTAGCATTTGGGTGCCCCTTTGCCTAGAATATCAGAATTTTTGAAGGTGTCCTTGATTTTTGCTGCTGGTCACCCTCCTTAAGGGGACGTACTACCATGGGATTGGTGCATCATTTTGTGTGTCAGTCATTTTGCAGCATTTTTGGTGGTGGTTTGCTATTGGAGGTTGGACACCTATTCACTAGGCATCATATGCAACAGATTTGAGGTCATTCGGAGGAGTATGGAGGGAGTTATGAGCGCCTGAAGGTGACTCAGGCTTGCTGATCAGAAAAATCAGAACACTGCTCCTTTATATCAGACCTGAGATCTTTGTCATTTCTTCAAATTTTTACGATGCCTTATCTTTATAATGTTTCAGAGTTGTATACCTAACACTTCGGCTTCATTGTTGTTGATTTCTCACATGATATACTGTGTTAATCATTTTGTAATCGTTGATCTAGTAGTACTTATCAGCCTGCCTTTTAGTACTTTGTATTTCCACTCCCGCTGCAAAGTGGTTGAGTTTCTTTATATTTTTGTTACCCGCTGAAAAGTGGAAGAGGTTGGCTTGCCGCTTAAGCATTTTACGTTCATTTAGTTTTCCTGTAGCCCGCTGAAAAGTGGAAGAGGTTGGCTTGTCGCCTAAGCATTTACATTTTATCTACTGGCTGGCTTGCCGCCAATAGTATTGTACTTCCAACATTTCAATTTATTGTTATTAGATCCCCTTACATTGTATGCTTTCACCTTCCCACTCCAAGATCTAGGTGATCAAAACGTGAAGGGTTGATTTCATATTGTTATCAAATCCCCTTACACTGTATGCTCTCACCTTCCCCGCTCCGGGATCTGGGTGATCAGAACGTGAAGGGTTCCTTTCAGTTGGTTATCTTTCTTGGGCTAGCGTTAACAGGTGAAGTTTTATGTGCTAAAAATTCAAAAAAACTAAGGGGGATATTTCAGCCTATCCTTTTGGAAGACACTTATGGCCTAGTTCCCAAGAACTTTTTTCCTTAGAAGTAAAGTTTCTTTCTTCCGAGTTCATTCCTTGATTCAACTTCCTTAATGGATTTTAGTAATTCTTTATTTTGATAACCCTACTGAAATGGTTTCTTTTGCTGCCTAGAAGTAGTGGGTTTTGGCTGTCCATATTATTTGTCCTTGGTTGTCCATAAGAACTAATTCGGATTGCCCATAAGATGTTGAACTTTGTTGTCCTAGCCTGAAATCTTCCTCTAGGGGCTGAGGTTCCACAATCCAAATCCTTTTTAATAGCTTTCTGTAAACAATAAACAATAAGCCTTCAATAAACAATACCACAAGCCTCCTTTTTGACACGTCACGCACCATAACTGAAAGCTTCTGAAAATCAATAACATATGCATGAATGCTTACTCGCTCGGTGACTTCACGAATGAATACAAGGTAAACGAAAGTAAATAACAACAGTAACAGAACATAGCAATTACACATGAAATGCACAGAATATTAGATTGGTATTTTCATTCACCAAATATAAGTTCATTACATCATATATCATCCATGTGTCTACGACTACAAATAAATTGCCAATATATATAGTTGGTCAATGTTGGTTCAAGACACCAGCCGTTGGCAACTACGCGGCCAAACTAATCAACTGTTGAGGATTGATTTCCCGATTACAACTTACCCTAATTCCTTTTGTTGTGCACGAAGTATTATTTATTTATTTACTTACTATTTGGCCAACTAACATAATTAATTACTTACACAGTCGACCACATCATCCCCTCCACAAAAAAATGTCGTCTTTCAAACGACAGTACAACAAAATGGGGCTAACAATAGAAAAATTGACTGCTGGGAAGAGGGAGGGTGAGAGGATGTCCTTGGATGGATGGACAACGTTGGATTCGAAGTCAGCGAGTGTAGCTCCCGCAGCCTACGAACCTCCTCCATACAAAGTCGTAGTTGATGCTCTACCATAATCTCACATTCCATGGCCGCCTTCACCATGTGGGCAGCCTCCATCACTTGACGTTTGCCTTGATCTACCTCCTTCACCTCGCTGTCAGTTGAACCCCCATATCCTTCATCTACTGCTCTACTTCCCTCTCTACCTTCGACACATTGGCCTCTAAGGCCAATGCTCTGGCTCTCTCTATGGCAATAAGCAGAGTTTGTTGACCAAGTTGCACCTAAAACTTCTTTGTATGCTCAGCAAACTCCCCTCGCACCTTTTGTAATAGCTATAAGGCCTCAATCTTCCCCTACACTACTTCGCCTGTAAATTTCATCTATCATTTCAACTTGTTGTACCCCAAATTAAAAAATTTGCTACACTTAGGCATTTTGAAGAAATGGTCAAAAGTCTTGTTAAAATCGTCACAAAAGGTCAAAATTTAGGATTTGCATGTCTTGCCTGAGGCTCAAAAACTCAAAATTTTCAAAATTTGATGATCTGGGTCTGCTCAGAGCGACCAATTCTACAAAACCTAGATTTCAATTTTTCAGTCCTAAATTTTAGGAAAAAATCGATTTTTAGAAAGTTTCTAAAAATTAAACCTTTTTCTGGGTTTCTTTGGGTTTCTTTTGAAATAGATGCTGGCAAAAAATTCTAAAAATAGAAAGTTTAGTTTCTAGGGTTCAAACTAATTTTGATTGGCTCAAAATACTTCCTCAATAGGTTGGTCCAGCCAGAATCACAAAAAGATCAGTTTTTCCCTAGTGGGTCTATTCTGCTTTTTCATAAGCTTTTTCAAGAACTCCAAGGTCACTAATGGAGGTCAATCAGCTGCCAGGTGTTAGAATCAAACATTCAAGCACTGAACAAAAGATGAGAAATGATGAACGTGCACGAAGATCAAAGAATGAAGAAAGGGAGCTGTAAAAGTTGAAAAATGCAAAATTTTGGCTAACTCTAGAAAAACTAGGCGCCCCTACTCAGTTTAGGCGCCTAGATCCTCATAACTTAGAGAATTTTTCACCTCCAACAAGTAAGGCAATGACAAGCACGTGAAATGAGGTCAAAGTTGAAAATTGCAAAATAAAAACTATCTACCAACCATGGGCACCCCAGAGGGAGATAGGCGCCCAACTTTTCAAGAGATCAAATGATGAAATTAGAGTTTCTGCTCCCAGACAATGGTGTTCAAAATATTCTCAACTCCAGAGTGACCTCATCAGCACACCCATCTAATCAACCAATCATCCGGAATTGAAGATTGAACAGAGGAGTCTCAACCGAGAAGCTGAAGGCAAATCATGAAATCATCAAAAAATATTCTAAGTCTGGAGTTTTGCGCGCCCCAGAGGAGATAGGCGCCTAGGGTTTTGGAGGCTCAAATCCAACAGTTAGGGTTTGCAAATATTCTCAATCCCTTCGGAATTCTGCCAGCTTCGCAATGAATATCTTGGCATGATCATCGGATTCATCAGCTACCAGCAAACTCAAAATGAACATAAGGCATAACATGAGGTCTCAAGCTTTGAGGTGAAAAAAGAGTAAAAATGGTTGTCTGAAAACTTGGGCGCCCCAGACAGAGATAGGCGCCCAAGCTTTTAATGCATCAAATGAATGAATTTGCAGTCAGCCTCCAACATGACTTCTTCAGACTTGAAGCAACTCTTCAACGCAATCGTCAGCAAGTCCATCAGAGTTGGCAGTCATCAAATATCAAAGACAGAACAGAAGGATGAAATTGAGCAAAATGAAGAAGTCAAAAGGAAAAATTGAAAATCTCAAAATAAATTCTCTCTGGAGGAGATGGATGCCTTAGCTAGCCAGGGGCGCCCAAGCTTTTGACCCCCTAAACTCAACTTTCAGAGGATGCAACTCCCAAGAGACCCCCTTCAGTATCCTCCGAGCTATCCAGCAAGTCAAGCCATCAGTTCGTCGGACGTCCAGATCATCTAGATATGAGAATTCATCAGAAGATTAGAAAGCAAGTATAAAAGTTGAAAATTCAAAAAAGACAAGTCTGGAAGCCATAGGCGCCCCAGGTAGCCAGGGGTGCCCAAACTTTTAAGGCCCTGAAATCAATTTTCAGAAGATATCATCTCTAGAAGACCCTCCTCATAATTCATCAAGCTATTCAGCAAATCGGGCAGTCAGTCAATTGAGTCAGTCTAGCTCCTGGAATCGCGAAATCATCTGAAGGTGAGGAAATAGTGTTGAAACTTGAAGAACATAAAAATGGCTAACACTAGTAAGCCTAGGCGCCCCAGGTAACCAGGGGTGCCCATGATTTTGAGGGATCAGATAATGTTTTTATCAAAAGTTGCCTCCAAAATAATCTTCTCAGAATCAGTCAAGCTTCGCGATAGATCATTCAGCTAGGCCATAGGATTCATCGAGCGCCTGGAAATCAGAATCAAACTGGGGTCAAAACTCAAGCAAAAGTTGGAATTTCATGAAAATTGGCTAAATTTGAAGAAGAAAAACGCCCCTAGGCAAGAAAGGCGCCCAAGGCTCAATGCCTTGGTCATTTTTCCAAGATTTATCTTTCAACATCAGAAAGTGTCCAAATTCGATGCACCTACTCAGGATTGGCTTCAAGAGTTTTAAAGCTGGAGAATAAAAGCAGTTTTTATCCTAAAAGCCTATTTAAGAGAGTTGTTCTCTTCCATTATTCATTTTTGCAAGTTGGCGTCTAGAGCAAGAAGATTTTCCCTTTTCCCTCAACAAAGATTTGAAGACCCAAACGGCATGATTTTTCGGTGTTCTTCATGGTTCCGAGATCAGTGAGCAAGGAGCAATGCTTTTTCATGCTCCAAACTTCTAGGTTGTTGCTTTTTCAAAATAGGCACTCAGCTTTTTCCATTTTTGATCACATGGGACTCTCCGCTTTTTCATTGAGAATTTTTTCCCTCTTCTAGAAATTGCTTTTTGACCGCTTTTTCAAGATGGGTTTAGCTTTTTCAATTTCTAAGCATCTAGGTTTCTCTGGAACGTGATTTTCTACAAAACCCATGTCCCAACTTTTTGGAGAAATTTTTTTTCACAGCAGATCAACATTATATTTTCAACAGCACTCTCCATTCGAAAACAAGAAACAAATCAGCTTTTTGGTGGATGTGGTTGAGATTTAAAGCAACAGTCATCTAGAAGCTTCCTTCAAGCTTTCTTTCTATTCTTGTCTCAATTCTTATCCATTTTTTGAAGAAGAGAAAGAAAACAAGATGTAACAGTTGGCACTTTCCTTGTTTTTAGGTTTTCATAGGTTGTTAGATGTTTTTCTTGTTTTAGTTTTAGAAATAACGCTTGCATGTTGGCAAGTCTTAGTTGTAAACGCAAGGAGATTTTAGGGTTCCCTACTCCTCTGCTTGTGTATAAATAAGGTGCAGCCTTGCCCATTTATTTTGAATGATGCTCGTGATAACAAAACACTGAGCCTACTAGTGCCTTCTAATTGTTATTCAGTGTTGTTCACTTAGTGTTAAGAGTAAGCTTGCATGCCTCCTTTAGCTGCAAGTTACTGTTCAGTTCTTGTGTCTTGTGTCAATGTATTCTAGTTGATCGCTAAACTATATGCCTATTTTGCTACAACCCAACTGTCCCAAAAGTGTAATCTTTTGTTCTTGAAATTTGAGAAGTAAAGTATTGTGCCTACTTTGCCCTAATATAATGTCTCAGATTTCCATTTTATGGGTTATGCTTATATGATCTCTATTTCAACTTGCATTGAAATTTCAGTAGATGTATGTTGGGAGAGAGTTTGTTTAAGTATTTGTGTCAAAGAATCATTCCTTGTTCATTTCTAACTCTCATGCTCTGCATTTACTTGAGTAGTTAGAAACGTCATTAGTATAGGCTTAGTTGTAGTTGAATTTCTAAAAGAGAAAATCTCAACTATGGCATTTGAGTTTTATAACTTTGTGCTCTTAGCTGAACAAAAAGATAGGCAAATTAGTTTAGTTTACTTTCTTTTAAGCAACATCAGCAAAGAGGGAGCTTCCCCTCCTAATTCGAAGAGTTGATTATCTCTGCATAGCTGTCCATTTCTAATTCACATACCAGAGGTGCGAATTGAAACACCAACACAACTGATAGAAAACATCCCTAAAGGAGGCCTCTATGTCGAAGAGTGCTGAAATCAATCGGCCATCTCTTCCCCCAACCGAGGATCTTGTTGGACACCATGCCTTTGGCATCATTGAGGTCTCTACTCCAAGCCATCCTCTCATCGTAAAACATTGCACAAACTCCTCCGCACACCCTATCTAGGCGAACACTAATATCCTCTATGCCTCCTTTGCCACCAACAGAAACTAGTCGATGTCAAGTTGCTTAGATATTTCACCAACTTCGTGCATGAATGTTTCCATGGATTGCAGCTTCTAGATGTATCTATATACCGTCCCCAAAGGAATATCCTCTATGCCTCCTTTGCCACCAACAGAAACTAGTCGATGTCAAGTTGCTTAGATATTTCACCAACTTCGTGCATGAATGTTTCCATGGATTGCAGCTTCTAGATGTATCTATATACCGTCCCCAAAGGAATATCCTCTATGCCTCCTTTGCCACCAACAGAAACTAGTCGATGTCAAGTTGCTTAGATATTTCACCAACTTCGTGCATGAATGTTTCCATGGATTGCAGCTTCTAGATGTATCTATATACCGTCCCCAAAGGATCTAACTCATCTGGCCTAGAGAGCTCAAGTATCCATCCCTTTGTTTCACTCGACTCATCCTCCTCTTCACCCTGTGGGTTGGGCGGTGCTAACCCCTCTGCTACCATCAGGGGCTCCTGTCTTTGTGATGGTTCTCCACTCTCCTATACTACTCCCGGTGAGTGTCCCTGTGCTAGACTTGGCTCTACACCGTCCAACCTCATGATTCGAAGGTCCAGCCGATGTGGTTGGTGGTCCTCCTAGTGAGGTTGGTTGTACTATCAATGATACTAGCAGCTTTGTCAATGCACTTGGCGAGCCTCGCAATGCACTTGGCATTCTTACCGATGCACCCGGTGATGCAATGATACTACCACCGATGGTGCAACTGGTACGGCCATCGATGGTGTTGGCAATGTGAATGTCATTCGCTGCAAGGGTGGTAGTCGGATGGTGGTCATCACCGGGATTGCCTCGTCTATGTCCATGTTTGTTGTTGATTGTGCATCCCCTACTAGTGATACCTCATCCTTTGTTGGTGATGTGGTGGCCGATGTTGAGGAAGATAATTCTATGGGATCAGGCTCCTCCTCCTTTGCACTATCACACAATGCCTCACTCTCAACCGATGCTTCCCTTTGCTTCCTCTCTCTCCTCGGCTGGGATGACTCCTCTCCCCTGACGGTAATGTCCAATGATGTCCTGTAGAATATCATGGGAAGCCATGGGTCTATATGAGTCACCGGCTGAAACTTTCCCCATTTATCAATGGGGACCTGCGTATGGATGGCATCTAATAAAAGGCTTATCGCATGCTACATCATGTAAAATGCCTTATGCTTTTGTGGTATAAACTCCCTAATTCTTTCTAACAACAGCGTTGACCAATTATACACCTTCCCGATACTAAGCCCTATCATATAATCAATCATCCATATTGCAACATCTAAAGCTCGGCTAGCCCCCATTAGTCTTCATTTCATCAAATCCATAATGCACTTCCACTCCGATGTGATGAGGAAGTTTTTTCTCAATCCTCGATTACCAGGATTCCAAATGCTATCTTTCTCCTATTGGGTGAAGTCGGGTCTACAAACCCTCTTCACCGATGCCTCCTTATGTTGTTGGGTGAACTTTTCGATTAGTTTCTTCATCGTTGTGTTGGATGTAGGAATCCCAAACACTCTCTAAAAGTCAGGTGGGCAAAATGAAACTGTCACAACGCACCCTCTATAATCTATCACTGAATTGTGTGCATGCCTACAATCATTGTCTACCATTGCTTTGAGGAATGGATCGAATTCCTTACCATTAAAGAATGGAAGTAATACTGCTTTATCTACCTAGGCATGCTGGAGGACCACCTTAAGGACATGATCGTCCTGCATGCTTTGCCACCATTGTTTGCCTTCGCTCCTGGTTAAGCTATCCCAAGTGACTGCATCGACCCCAATCTCTACATCCATTTTCTTTTTGCTTTGTTTTGCCAATGCAGTTTTTGGCCTATAATGTGCAACTTTTTTGCCTTTACTACTCGCATCCATGTTTGCATAAGCTTTTTGACAATGAGCTTCTCAATGCCAATTAAATATACCTCTTCTCCAAACCTCAAAGCCATTGCTATAACTATCACGCCACAATTTGCAATTTTTGAATTGTGCTTAATACTGTATAGTTGCGTTTTCTACACTTCCTTTGTTTAATCGTACTTTGTACGATCTTACTTCTTCCTTCATGTCGTACTTCTGCACCTCTCCCCATTGTACTGCGTACATTCCTCTTGATTGTTGTTTTTGTTTTGACCTGGTCTTCACTTGTACGATTGGCAAATGCTTCCCACGGTCGCCCACGTCTGGTCTTTGATGTACGACTAGGTAATCTTGATGCACACCTAGGTCAAGTCTTTGTCGTACAATGCTGTGAAACCTATGTCGTACGAACTATACTCTATGTCGTATGACCCAATACAATTTATGTTGCCCGACTTGGTCCGTCCATACATCACTATTAATTTCCTGTTCGCCTGAAACTTCCCGTATAGGTCCTAATTTTTGGCTTATGCTCGTCCGTACAGTATGGTGTACGATTGTCCTTGGCAGTTTTTAATCTACGATGTGGTGGGTTGGTCGTGAATATTCTCTTGCACTCTATCTTCTTCCTTCCATACAGCTATCATACGATGGTGAGTTCCCCCCTTCTCTCCAATACTTTGGACTCGTGCTTTGATTACAGGCTCTCCGCTGGCTTTATGATTTGCAGTCGGGCAAATTGTTTTAACTTTTGACTTTTTTAAAAAATTTAATTTATATTTTTGTTTTTAATTTTTTTGATATTTTTCACTTTTATTTTAATATTTCTCCTTTTTATTTCCATACTTTTTGTTTTTTATTTTTCATTTTTTCCACTTCTACCATTTTTTTCAACATTTTTTCTATTTTTTTATTTTTCTTTTCTTCTTCTTCATTTTCATTTTTTCTCTTTTGACCCCTTATTTTGTCATTTTCTCTTTTACCTCTGATGCATATCTCCACTTACATGTGAAAGGAGGCTTTTTGTAACACTCCTCTTTGCAACGAGTTCCCATATATTTCAAATCAAAAAATTTATCTAGTGGGGCGGGTCTCATACCTCTAAAACATCCATCAACATATTGTTTGCCACATTGCTGGTACCAAGAGGCGTTCTCTCCATTCACCATCGGTGGTCCGACTGGGTTTGGTACAACTTGCCATAGCCCATCCGTGGTCACCACTGTCGGCGCCTTTATTTCATTTTCTTTCATATACCTGATTAGTTCGTCATTGTATCCATCAAATGAGGAGATGAAAGTGTCCTCTTTCATTATCACCACCTTCAAACATTGTCCTTTCCTCGTATACCAGTCATCTTCGTCCTCGTCATCTTCATCTAAATCTTCTCTATTTTGAGTTGCTTGTTCTTTTCTTTCTTTTTCTGCTTGTGCTTGTCTTTCCTTTTTGGCTTCTTCATCTAATTCATACGACAGATATCCCCCGCGTTCTCCTTCATAAGGTGCATAGAATATCCAGTGGCCCCATACTCTTTTCGAGATTGTCGATGATCTGAATAGGGCATTAGTTAAGTGTTTATGCACGTTGGGTACTGCAATTCCCTCGACTCTTTTTCTAACCAGTCTTTCTTCAATCATTTTCTCACCTCCTAGCACTGTCCAATCTTCCTCTGGTACATATTGAATTTCAGTTATCTCCCACTCTTGTTCTTCCATGGTTTCATTCCCCCTTATTGGCCAATCCTCTTTGGTTGCATATTCGAGCATTTTGATTCTGACTAGTTCTTCCTTTCTCTCCTTGTATACTTTTAATTTGGACCCGTTGATAGGATCTTTTAGCAAAGTTCAATTTAATCTCTCCAATTTGATGGCTTTGTCCTCCCCAACTTCTGGGATTTTAAATGGCCCCAACCACGAATTGAATTTTTCGGGCTTCGATTTGTTACAAGCATTATACTTGAGAACTAACTGCCCCAGCTAAAAATTTGCCCGTCAAAGGTGTTTGTCGTGCCAATACTTTCTTCGCTTTTGCATTGCCTATGTAGCCCACTATGCAAGTACTCGTCATTCGTTGAGCTTGTTTAACTAGAACAACTGCTCCAAACTCTTTCTATCACCAAGTTTATTTTCCACTCCTATCGCAAGCTCGGTACCATGTACTTTGCTAGAATTACCGCTTCCTGGCCGTACATTAGTTGAAGAGGTGTATGGTCGGTGGTTACCTTGTAGGTCGTACAATACACCCATAGTACGGCAAGTAACTTCTCTTCCCAATCCGCCTCCTCAATGCCACACGACGTGGATGACGAAGACAAGTACCTTGTTGGTGGACTCCGCCTAACCATTTGCTCATGGGCAGTACGGGCTGGACAAGTTATGAAGGATTTTAAACTCTGTCGTCATCGATCGAATGATGTGATTGACGAAGTGTCCCTCTCTGTCACTAGTAATCTATATCGGGATGTCATACCTTGTGACGATTTGCTCATAAATAAATCTCATTGTACTCAATGCAGTATTATCTCGCAGTGCTCGAGCCTCTACCCACATTCTTAAGTACTTGGCGGCGACTACTATGTATCTACATTGGTGCAATTCACTGACCTTCAATGGCCCGATGAAGTTCGTTCCCCATCGTTTGAACAACTCTTGTGGTTGAGATGGAAAGAGTGGCATGAAATCCTTCTTTAGAGGTTTGCCAACTCTCTGACATGTGTTGCATCCCACAAACCATTCTCGGGCATCTGTATGTATGATCAGCCACCATAGTCTTGTCAACAAGATTTTTTGTGCTATAACGTTTGGCCCCATATGTCCTCCCATCTGTCCTTCTTGGGCCTCCTTCAGTACGCCAGGAATTTCTTCCTCCATGACACATTGCCGAAGCACTTGGTCTGATCCCATCTTGTATAGTAGCTCATTAACGAGTTGGAAATTTTTACTCTTGAGCACTAGTTTCCTTCATTTTGCAGGTGGCATCTCTCTCGAAAATGATGACGTCGCAGGTACTCCCCAATTTTCTTGTACCAAGGGGGTAGTGTTGCTATCTAAAATAGGTGTGCATCTGGAAAGTCTTCATTCACTCCCTCGAGTGGCTCGCCAGACCAAATTCTTGATAGCTGGTCGGCGATGACATGACTCTTCCCTAGTTGTATGATTATGGTGAATGTGAACTCCTATAACAATAGGAGCCATCGGCTTACTCTCCCCTGAATGATGGGTTTGTTGACTAGGTAAATGAGAGCTTGATGGTCCACGTAGAATGTGAAGGGAGCCACCAGTAGGTAATGTATGAATTTATACACCACATACACTATCCTGAAGGTTTCCCTCTTCGGCGTACTATAATTCTTCTTCAACTTCGACAACAAACGACTAGCAAAGAACACTGGGTGATACAACCCTTGTATGCCCACCTATGCTAGTGTCACTCCAATTGCATAGTTTAAAGCATCGACATGTACATGAAATTCTTTGTTCCAATCCGGGTATGCCAAGATAAAAACCTACCCTATCCAACCAAAGAAGCTGGTCAAACAAAACCATTCACTGATTGGTTCAAATAGCTACCTTTTCTACAAAATATTTTATGTTTTACATGATTTTAGACAGCTACATGAAAAATAACAATGGATGAAAGGCCATGAGATAGCTGTACCACACCTTGAAGAACATATACAAGCTTACTAACCTCTTCATATGGAATATAACCACTACTAACCTGAGGTGCAGAAGTGACTTGAATTTGTTCCTCTTCAACTACACTCCCATGATTGGGTTCAATCATGATAGGAATCTTCTTGTTGACCTCCGTTTTAGCAATGTACCTAATTGGACATCCCATGGACAAGACAAAACTAGAACTGCTCCTTTTGCTTTCACTCTTGTCAACTACCTCACCAACCACAATTGTTTCCTGCCTTGGTTGAATCATGCCTTCAACCTCACGCTCCTCCACAACCGAGCTGCCCTCATTAATTTGCTCATGGATCAGTATTTTGTCTAAATGGTTTTCATCATTTTGCTGCTCAGAACTCAATAACCTTGTTAGTTCATATGCATTTTCTTCATCAATACTAACAAACAAAGGAAACTCTTCAAATGAAGTAATCAAAACCTGAGTTTCAATACCCCCTTTTGCTTCTTGAACTTGTTGTTCCACGCATTCCCCTTTAAAAGGTGATCGTTTGACATCTAAATTTGCAACAAAAATCTCAAGATCATCCCAAAACATGTCTTCTTCATTCTCATTTTCATTTTTTTGTGAAGGGGGTTTGTTTATTACCTTGTAACCACTTTCAGCTAGTTGTGTGAGTTGCAGGATAGGTTTACCTTCATGCTCCTTTACTTGATCCAAGACCCCATTGTTAGATTGCTTTGCTTCAGTCGGCAACTCCTCACCTTGTTGAGGATACTCCTGCTGCTCTGGAACTGTCGTCCTTGGTATGAGCATGCTTCCCTTATCTGGCTTTACAAAACCTGGTAAATGACCAAACAAAGAAACCAACTCTTTTTCCTCGTGCAGTGCTTCCTCTGATAAAAATTGGACATTCTGTCCTTGCAACTGAAAATTTTCGTCTTCTGTCCTCTGTATTCTGCTTTCATGCATCTTATAAACAGCATTAGGAAACTTTTCAAATGAATCAAAATGCAAAGGATTCGGTATCAAGCTTGACTCAGCACCCCCTTCATATGCATCATGCTCATAATCAGCTGGGAATGCAGCACAACCGGCAGCAACCTCTTGTTTTCTATCTGATCTCTCCTAAAGCATTTCATCATCTTCCACAAAACAAGGAAGCTCATCAGTGAAAGCATAGAAAGATTAGTCATGAGAAGTCCTTGCTTGTTCAATCTTTTCCTGCTCAAACTGATACTGCTCCATAGTTGCATGCATTAGATTTATGTTCCTCGCTTCCTTCGTGGTGAGTGAGCTATCTTGAAAAACAATAGATCCACCTTTCCAAAGGCGGGTAGTGACAGGACAATCAGATTCATCTGATAGGGAAACTTGGGGAGCTTCTTGGGTTTCTTGCGAGGAAGAATATTGCTCAAGGGGTTGTTCTGCAACCATACTGGGCTGAACTTGATTACTTTTTTCAACATGCAAGGGATGGAGTTTTCTGAAATTTGGGATTTCAAGTTGTTGGCGTTTCAAATCGCACCTCTGGAATGCGTTTTGGAAACAGACAGCTATGTGCAGTAAACTGCTCTTCAAATTAGGAGGGGAAGCTCCCTCTTTTGTTGGGTTGCATAAAGAAAGTACACTAAACTAATTTTGCCTATCTTTTTGTTTCAGCTACGAGAACACAAGGTTATAGAACTCTAGATATTGCAGTTGAGGTTTTCCCTTTAATGAAACTTGACAACTACAACTTAACTTACGCTAAAACGTTTCTATCCTCTCAAGTAAACGCAGAGCAAGAGAGTTTAGAAATGGACAAAATTGATTTTCTGACAAAGATACTTAAATAAACTTTCCTCAACATACATCTATTGAATTTCAATGCAAGCTGAAAAAGGAGATCATATAAGTATTACACAATGAACGGAAACATGAGACTTTATATCAAGGCAGCAAAGCACGCTCAAAACTTTATTTCCTCACACTTCTTGGCACAAAACAACAAACAGAAATTTGAGATTTTTATATCGGGGTAGCAAAGTACGCTCAGGACTTTATTTACTCAAACTTCTAGCACAAAGTTACAATTCCGGGACAGCAAGTTGTAGCAAAATACTTGCAACATGCGATCAAAACCAGATTACAATTGACACAAAACACATGCACTAAACAAGGATTTGCAGCTAAGGAGGCATGCAAACTTGCTATTTACACAAAGTGAATTGACACTAATCGATAACAAACATGAACGCATACGCTCAACGATTCTATTATCACAAGCACGGTTAAACTAAAATGAGCAAACACTACTCTTATTTATAACTAAGCAAACGAGTATGGAACCCTAAAATCTCCTTCCTTTTACAACTAAAACTTGCCAACATGCAAGCTTTACTTCTAAACCTAAAACAAGATAAGCATCTAACAACCAATGAAAACCTAAAAACAAGGAAAGTCTAACTATTACATCTTGATTTCCTTCTTCAAAGAATGGATACGAATTGAGACAAGAATAGAAAGAAAGTGTGAGATAGGAATGGAAAGAAAGCTTGGAGAAAGCTTCTAGAAGATTGTTGTTGATTGCTGCTTTGCTCTCTCTCTCATTCGCCAAAAAGCGGGAAACTGACTCTCTATTAGGAGTGTTGATACTATCTATAGCCATCTTCCGCTTTTCTAAGATCTTCTCCCCTTTTGCAATCAAATTTAGAGAATCTTTGACATCTTCAGCTTCTTTACGAGTTCTATTCTTGAAAGATGACTTACTGATTGATAACTTGGCGGCTCTGCAACTTTATGCTTCTGACACATCTCTTGATTCTCCCACGGAAGAGTTTTGCACAACATTTTATTTTTGGCTTGCTAATTTTCTTCGCCAAACGGATGAATTTTTTGGAAATTTTTCTGAGATATGGGTTTTGTTTAGAATTTCGTCACAAGAAAACCCAAATCGTCTGTTTTTGAATATTCCGAGTGTAGACTGAAAAAGCAGCAAACCCTAATTTTCTCTGAAAAAGCTGGCATCTAGGTATTGTTCAGAGGCACATTTTGGATGAACCCATTTGGTTAGATTTTGAAAACCTTGAAGTTTCACTGAAAAAGCTATGATATGGGTTTGGTCCAAAAGAACATTTGAGATAGACCCAGAAGATTGGAAGTTGTAAATTTTGAAGTTTTCTCTGACATGCAAAATAAAAAGCAGCTGCTGCAACCTTGAGAAAATTCTCCAAAAATTATCCAGAAGATAGAACTAGTATAAACCAGCTTGCTGAAAACTGAAAACAATTGCCTCCTTCAAAGATTTGATGTTCTGGATGAAAAAATATGAAAAAGCAAGCCTTATTGAGTGCTGATCAGAAAATTTATAGAAAAACCAGCAAGTTAAAAACTCTTGAATCTTGAAAATAAGGGTTTGAAATTGCTGCTTTGTTTCTCCTTGAAGACCACCTGCAAGAAAAATAATGGAAAATGAAACACAAAGGTGCTTTAAATAAGCTTTGCCTTGCGAAAACAACATTCTTTTGCCCTAATTCAAGTTTGTGCAATGAACTTAGACTTTTGTCTTCATCTTCAATTTTTGAAATTTTCAAAAATTTGACTAAGGCATTGGAAGTTGGGCGCCCTTCTTGGCTGGAGGCGACTATTTCACTCAGACTTAACCATTTTTTCATCATTTTCAACTTCTCCTCAATTTTCCACCCGAGTTTGATTCTAATTTTCGGCCTCTAGATTGATCTAACGAACGTGTTGAATGTTTCATCACGGAGCCTGATCGAATCTGACAAAGTTTGTTTTGAGGAGACTTCTGATGAAAACTTCGTTTGACCCTTCAAAAATCCAAGTGCCTCTCTCCTCCAGGGGCGCCCATTTTCTCCAGTGTTAGCCATTTCTATGATCTTCAAGTTTTTGCTTGTCTTCTGACCTTCAGATGAATTCGTGATTCCAGGCGTTATACTAGTTAGATTGGTTGGCTGACAGATTCACTGGATAGCTAAGAAGATTTTGGAACGAGTCTCTTGGATACCTCATCTCTGAAAACTGACATCTGATGCCTCGAAACCCTAGACGCCATTCTCCTTCAGGGGCGTCCATCTCTTCCGGAGATAGTTTTTATTCTGAGTTTTTCACTGTTGCTTTCAACTTTTGTCGTTTCATTCACTTTTCTTTCTTTGTTCAGCCTACGACATCTGATGACTACCTGCTCTAACGGACGTGTTAATGATTGTATTGGACAACTTGATCAAGTCTGACGAAGTCACGTTGGAGGTGCCTTCAGCAAATTCATTCATTTAACCTCTTAAAAACATGGGCGCCCTTCTTCTCCAGGGGCGCCCATGTTCACCAGACTTAGCCATTTTATCTGTTTTTTCGTCTTCAAAGCTTTAACACTTCTTCTCATGGCTCCTATTTGATCTGGTTTTGTCGGCGGCTGAGTGATCGGACGAACTGGCGAAGACATCCACTCCGAAGCTGACGAGAAACTAAACAACGTTGCCTGAGGAAGACAACCCTGACTTCATTATCTGATCCTTCAAAAAGATGGGCGCCTATTCTCCTTAGGGGCACCCAAGTTTGGCAGACTTAGAAACTTTTTTGCAAATTTCAAAAATCTTCCTCGTTTGACGTGTTTGCCTTGGCCTCGACTACCGAATACAAAAAATTTCTAAGGCATGGGAGAATGGGCGCCCTTCTTGACTAGAGGCGCCTGGATTTACCAGAGTTAGCCAAATTTTTGCATTTTTCAACTTTTTCAGCTTCTACTCTGCTTTCTCTGTTCCTCGTTTTTCGTGCATGTTCCTTATTGACAGCTTCTGTTTGACGCTTGAACGTCTGATTCTGACACCTGGCAGCTGATTGACCTCCATTGATAACCTTGATTCTCCAAAAGAAGCTTTTCAAAAAACAGAATAGACCCACTAGGGCAAAACTGATCTTTTCGTGATTCTGACTATACCAGTCTGATGAAGAAGTATTTTAAGCCAATCAAAATCAGTCTCAACCCTAGAAGCCAAACTTTCTATTTGTAGAAATTTTCTACTTTTACAAAATTTTGCAAGTATCCATTTTGAAAGAAACCCAGAAAAAGTTTCTATTTTTAGAAAACTGCTAAAAATAGAAATTTTCCTAAAATTTAGAGTTGAAAAACTGAAATTTGGGTATTGTTGATTTGGTTGCTCTGAGCCGACCCAGATTGTCAAATTTTTAAAATTTCAAGGTTTTGACCCCCATGCAAGATATACAAACCCCAATTTTGACTTTTTTGATAGATTTAACAGTATTTTGACTCATTTCTTCAAAATGCCTAAGTGTAGCAAAAATTTTAATTTGGGGTACAACACAAGCTTAAGAGGCTGATTTGGGGAGTTCAAGACCTTTTCCTGCCTAAAACTTGGAATCTCAATTTTAGGAATAATAAGAGGTTCACTTTGTGTAACAACCCCCAACCTGGGTAATTAAAAAATTTCTACTTTCACAAATAATATACAAGGAAAAACATACATAATGTTAAAGTAATAAACTTTTCTTTCTTTTCATTGCAATATTTCATTTTAAAGAAACAATTGACACAATACATCATTACTTTCCTTTCCAAGTAAAGAACAAAGTAAGAATACATACAAGTATAAAACATAGCTCAGAAGCTTTTGAGCAAATAGGAATAAGACGGTCCAAGATCTTCCCTTTCAAACCTTGGTACTTCAGAAGTCTATTGTGGAGGAGAAACATCACTCAAGTGTTTTTCCGCCAACCACGGACTTATAATGCGGTCCCCCGCACATTTACTGTTAGGTAGACAGCCCTCCCTTCTACGAAGAGATTGGTTGGGTAACCGATTATGTTTTAACCAACTAAGCATAGTGTTGTGTCCTACATAACTAAATCCTTGTAATCCCACAATCTCAATCTAATATGGAATCTGGACAACAGTGAACTGACAGTGTAATCGTCTCACAGTCTAAGTGGACATATGTGTACTACACTACTTTGGCCAAAGTGTTTCGGCAGTATAAAACTGACGATCATCTATCACATGCACTAAGTCAGGTTCAATTTGACTTGAGGCTGTCTTATCCTACACGTAGGCTAAGTCCTTACCATGGTTAGTCAATCACCCCAGACCCCCCTACAACAATCTACCTAATTAGGAAATGAAATATAGTCAACAAGTGTCCCTAAGGTAACTCCTATTCCAGAAATCTTTATAAACGGAGTACTTAGCTTTTCACAGTTAACCTACTAACCTTAAGCTTTAGACTAACCTTGGTGCTAGTTTCATCCTGGTCCTAGTAATAAATAGCTAGTTCCCTCACTTCCTTTATATAAGGAGATCAAGCAATATACACACAAATGAAATCCATCCAAACACATTCCCTTTCCCAAATGAAGTGGAATAACAGTTTCCCCTTCTTCTTTTTTGCCTTATATTTAAATTGCACACAAGTCATTCCCTTAAAATGCAGACAAGCCATTCCCTTTAGTCTATGCAGTTATAAAAAGGAAACAAAATTTCTCTTTTACTTGACTGGTCCACCTATGCTATAACACAATTTAATGCATAAAATAAACATATGGTTTCTTCTATTTATAAACTAAAAACAGAGATATTAAAGAATGTGACACTCATGCATGTTTCCTTAAGCTGGCCTCTTGGCTGCTTGCGAAATTCTTCTGATTCAGTTGGTAACAGCTCCTCTGTACCTTTTCTTTCAATAATCCCTTTTCTCTAATTTGTTCTTTTCAGATATTAGCTCCTTGGCTGAAGCTCAGGAGGACTGAAGTATTATTTCTGGTAAAGCTGGTTACTGTATATTTCAAAAAAATGATTTCTACAGTAGGTGCGTACATACATATATGTAGCATATGAAATTCTCAAGACTTGAATAGAATGGCAATGGTGAATTGTGACTTACAGAATGCAAATTCGGAATTTAGTAAAGGCAAGTTGTGAATTGGCGAAATTGATAAGCAAATGAACTCGTATTTATAGAGTTCGGATTCTCATGCCATGCTACAGTTTTGGCATGAGAATCGACACCTCAATTTATCTTAAAGTGTCAAACTCATGGTGGCAGCATTTCAAAAGCTTATTCAGCTTTTAGAAGGTGAGTCGACCTCTCTTTGTGAAGAATGATTCAAACATCACATGGTAAAAATGGTAGAGTGACACCTACAGGCGTCCTCTTGCAATGGCATCCAAAACTGGTGGATTGATATTCATAACGGGAAAATGTCCCAGCACAAATGTGTCCCACCTGGCCTTAGTTTCAGGCTTCTCGATACATTTCTAAAGCTGCGTTTCTAGCATTTCCGCAACCTGGTCTTTCTCGTGCGCACGGTTGCAGCAACGCCAAATTTACTTCTTTTTTTTAAGGTTTCGACTATTGCCACATGAAATATTTGAAACCTTTGGCATATTTTCCCAGCTTTATCACGATGAAAAGAATTCCATATATTTCAACGCAAATCATAGTATTTCCCATGGTAAAAAATATTCGATATTTACCAAATGACTTAAAATGCTAAGTCCTTTACTTTCCAAAGATTTTATATATTAAATATATATAAATTCTTATATATATATATATATATAATGTATTATATTATATATAGTCTATTATAGTTTTATTTCTCTTCAAAATAAATAAATATATATATATATATATATATATATATATATATATATTTAAATGTTTAATATTTAAATATACTTACATATATCTATATATTTATTTTGGTAAGACTATAATAACATATATATTTATATAATATTATATATATATATATATATATATATATATATATATATATTTACACTTAAATATACATATACACATTTGCACAATAATCATTCAAATACATGTATTGCGAGCTAGTCAGCATACTTTCAATATACCTATTTGTGCAAATATGTGTATATATGTTTAACTGTAAATTCAAGGCAATATAATAATGTTATAATAAAACATCATAGGTAGTATGTATATGTTTATTTATACCGTCATGTGTATGTGTATGTATGCCATGTCGACACATGTGTATGGCATAATAATTTGCCCATCATACGTCTGTATCGTCATGTCATACATATTGATACATACATATGAGAGATCCATGTATACACATATACACCCTGCCTATGTACATATATCAATTCACGTTCCACATTCAAGGTCACAAAATAGTAAGTCAGGTTTACAAGTAACACCACTCACAAAGCACAAAGAAGTAACCCAACACTCCTAAAGCCTATGGATGACTTATCAAGACCAACTTATTTGACTCGGTTCCTCTAAACCTTTAGTGTAGTGTGTGTATGCTCAACTAATTTACTTTACCGGTTATCCAACCAAGCCCCTCTCCCGAGTGATGTCTCCCCTCCGCCTGGAGGAATGGTTCCTGTTCCTATTCCTGTTCTTGCATCCATTGGCACAAAACCATGGTAGTTACTTGCTCATAACATTTTACAGTAAATAAATCAATATTTCAAAAAAACAAGATTAATTATCCTCTTTCATGCATTGCTTTACCCAAGAATAACGTCAATCAGAGAACATAGAATGAGTCAATCATAAAATGTACAAGATTCTTAAATTGATAACAAGGTTCAACACATTTTATTCATCCAAATTCTTCCTTACAAACAGAATGCTCTAAGCATTGCTAAAATAGTAGCTACACAATTTCGGGGTGGAACACTTTCTCTAAAACTTGGGAATTCATAGTCACAAACCTATCCTTGAACAAGACAATCTGGAACTGCAGGAGCTACTTGGGCTTCGTACATTTGTGTTTCCAACTCCTGCTCATAAAGATAGGCTTGATAAGCCATCTCTTCCTGTTGTTGATTACATTCATATTGTCTCTTGATCTCCTCCATCTGCCTCATGAAGTCAAACAATGTGCCCTTTATGCTTGCAATCTCCCCCTTGTGCACGTCGTATTGCTTTCGGTTTTCTATTTCACTCATCTGCCCTTCATAGTTCAGCCTTATATCTTTGCAGCTCAAGTCTTGATTGTCTTGGGGCTGATTTTGAGCATATGAGGGCTAAGATGAAAATTCGGCAAAGGTGGGTGGGTAGTAATTATATTGGGCATGCTGATTTTGAAAGGCCTTGAGATTGAAACCAGCAGCATGATCAACCGGATATGACTGAGAATGAGGTGGAAGAGCAGCATTTTCATGGTATGGTGGATGATATGACACATTGTCAGTAAATATTGACATGTTTATTCATTCATAAGCTGGAAAATAGCAAAAGTTAGGCTTTTATAACAAACCAGCACTTGATCTACATGCAAAATCCAAAAACGACGTCGCGAGGTATATGTAAAAAACCTCCAAAAGGCTGAATAAACTTGCTACATACACCAAACAGCAATTTGAAAGATTAAAAATTTCTCTGAAATTAACTTTCAGAGTCCCACCGGGCGTGCCAAAAAATGTTATCAATCATATATGCACCCTATGCTAAGCTTGCAGAAAACTTAACTATCTGTTGACACATGGAAACCTTCTTCAGATGTGGGTGATCTGAATGAAGAAGGAATCTCCAGAGTGAGTTGGTTCTTCGAATGATAATTCATATTCTAAATGATTTTTGAGGTAAAGAGTAGAAGGATGAACTAGAATAAAAACTCTAACTTACGGTTGTTAGTTTTTAAGATCAGATTAGAGCATAGAAAATTAATTCAAAATTCAACACAATGACACAACAGATACTCTGGGAAAACCCTCCACTTGAGGGAAAAAAACCCAGCAACAATATATCACTTATATATTGAATCACAAAGAGAGTCTCCTTTACAATAGAGGCCGATAATGAGGCCAAGAGTATGCACCACAACCTGATGCAAACACAGATACAACCAGATATAATTTGTTGATAATGAAACTCAGCCTTCAACAATATCGATCTGCACTTGTAGATGAACTCGCACTTGATGAGCTCGAACTTGTGACGAATATGAATGAATCAATAGATAATGAATGAAGTGCAACCAATGAGAATATATAAAAAATGAGGAGAGACACGACTCTTCATAATCAGCAAGTTGGCCTCTTCCAAAAGTCGTGTCTCTTAAATGCAAGACGTCGGCCACATAAATTCACAACCCTTCATAACAAATCGCGCCCACATTAAGGATGATGTCGGCCTTAACAAGGAGATCGGACCTCTTCATTAAATCACACCTCCACAATAAATCATGCCTCTTCAAGATAGATCATTGTCTTTATAAATTAAATAGCTTTTGGCTATTATTTAATTTATCAAATAAGGTAAAGGAGATCGGCTGGAAGTAACAACCGATGCTGTATAACATCAACACTCCCTCTCAACTAGGGAGGATACTTCCAGCTACACAAGACATATCATCTCATCATGATGTCAACCACAATGGCTACACCCATATGTGGAAAGGAAAGATATCACCTCATCGTGATATCAACCATCATGGCTCTCCCATATATGGCAAAGGAACATATCACCTCATCGTGATATTAACCATCATGGCTCTCCCATATATGGCAAATGTACATAAGTGCCCATCAGTCAAACATGATATTGTCACCTCATTGTGACATTCACCATGGCCACTCCCAGAGGGTGAAAAGGACAAGTACAAGAAAATCATCACGGACTCTCTCACATGATGTTCTCATGGCGTCACACACATGACATCCACCATGGCTCTCCCAAAGGATGGAAACAAGGGCTTTCACCTTGAAATTCTCTCATAGAGAGAAATGTATTAGCAAGGGCTTGCACCTCAAATCTCTCTAACAGAGAGAAATGCATTAAAGCAAATCTGAAGTTCATTGATGCTGAGACTCCTTCTCAACTAGGGCTTCATTCTCCAAAATACCAAGCTTGTCTCGAAAGTACACAAACTTTACTCTGGCAAGAGGCTTGGTGAGAATGTATGTCGTTTGCTCATCAGTGCTAATATACTTCAACTGGATCGCTTTCCTCAATACCATATCTCTGATATAGTGGTATTTGATCTCAACATGTTTAGTTCTGTCATGAAACATAGGATTGACAGAAAGTTTCACACAGCTTTGATTATCACAATAAATGAAAGTTGGCTCCATTGACTATCCAAACAATCCTGCAAGGAGCTTCCGAAGCCACACTGCTTCTCGAGCTGCCACACAAGCTACAATATACTCGGCCTTTGTTGTACTCAGTGCCACAGAAGACTGCCTCCTACTACACCAAGATATCATTGCAGACCCCAAACCGAAGCAACATCCAGAGGTGCTCTTTCGATCAGTAACACACATTGCCCAATCAGAATCAGTATAACCATGCAGCTTCAAGTCACACCTGAAGAATATCTCAAGCCATATCCAACTGTGCCTCGCAAGTATCTCAGGATATGCTTTGCTGCAACTAGATGTATTTGCCTTGGTTTACACATGAACTGACTAAGTGCACTCACTGCATAGCAAATATCCAGTCTAGTATTGACTAGATACATCAACGATCCAATCAATTGCCTGTACAACGTGGGATCCACCAGATCTGAACTAGCTACAACCTCTTTCAACTTATGCAAGTTGCTCTCCATTGGCGTAGACGTGGATTTGCAATCCATCATACCAAATCTCTTCAGAATATCAATAGTATACTTCCCTTGACTTAGAATCATCTCATCAAGCTTTTGCCATACTTCTAAACCAAGGAAGTAATGCATATAATCAAGATCCTTCATTTCAAATTCAGAAGCTAACTCCTTGCATTTGATAATGAGGTGATCTTCTCCAATTTGAAATAAAGAACCAAGATCAACTAGATTACCATCTTCTTCAGGTTTAGTAAGCTCCCTCTGAATCTTCAAGTATTTGCATCAACCTTTTGACCTCCTCGTCCAAGATTGTCTGCAACGCTTGCCTTAGAGAAATGTTTTCCCGTGCATACCTCTGATACTGTAGAGTTCAGGATTGTCCTTCTTGACCTCATCCCAAATCACTCTATTTTGAATAGGTTTGTGGAGCTACCAATGTCAAATCCAAATGACTGTCTTGAGCAATTCTGATCTCAGCAACTAAAGGGATCCTCTAAGGACCTAACCTTGTAATACAGTAATCTTCACTACTTCTCAATGAGTTACAAAACTCCCTTTTGATCCCTGCTTCAGAGATTGCAAAGAAGATTTCTGGAAGTGAACTCCCTCTAGCCACCAACTCAGTCCCATGGCTTCAAGTTGTGACTTCACGCTTGATCATTTCTTTGGTCGGCATGACTTCCTCACAAGATGCCTCAAGCTTTTTATCACTAAGCAATCTCTCCTCACCTTCTTGCTCCTAGATCTGTCCTGGAAGCATTTTAGAGAGAGGTTACTAATAGTTTATAGCTACCGAAAGAAATATCAAGGTTAGAATCATACAAGGTTTACTATCTCAGGTTATAAGCCTGAATACATAAGAATTTATGAACAATATTAAAACATGAATAAATAAATCAACCTATAAGAGAAATATATCAAAAGATCATAAACTTATCTTTATTGAATTTTGATATAACTCTTTCTTCCATCTTTTACTCCTCTCGAGAGTGTTAAACTCAGCACAACAAAAGACAATCTGAACAACTACAGATTTCTTGAATACAATATGCAGTTAGCATGAAGAACCAGCCCTCTCCAAGAGTCAAGGCTCTATCACAGTTCATGCATTAGAGAATGATATCGATGTTACCAACTTATCACCATCGGGATTTGCAATTCTCCTTTTATTTTAGAGTCACACTCAGAAATCTTCATAACTAGCATGAAAAATGACTTGCAAATAATAATTTGAATCTTCGAAGGATCTTATGGCAGTGAACACAATTCAAGAGAAACCACGATCTCTCTTTACTAATTACACGTGATCCAAATAAATGATATAACTAAAATTCAGCCTAGACAGGTGATCTTCAAACAAAACAAAGAATACTTATCTCTTTAAATATTCGGATGGATGCAATTACTCGACACAGTATGGAATGTTGCTCTTGTGCTCAAATCAATCCATCACCTTCATGGCTTGAACAAAGGCCCTTTGCAGGGTTAAATTTGAACATGGTCTTTGACCGATCAAATTTACAATGCACTCTGGTTCCAACTGCAATCCACCAGATTATAAAACAGATACAACACGCTTACTAGAAACACAGAATGAATGAAGATGACCTCAAATGATCTCATCCACTAGATCACAATTGAAGAGAAAAACATGATCAAACAAACGTTATCAGATCTGCACTACTGCATCGAATTGAATTTTACCCTAGAATTTAAAAAATGTAAACAAAAGGAAATACTTATCTTATTGAAATTGGAATTTCCTTAATCTGACACTGAAACTCGCCTTTACTCCTAGTTGCCTCATCAAACAATGCTGACATTACTGTAAGTTGATTCATCTTACAGCCAATGGTCTCACCATTGAAAATACCGTGAATGAGTGCTTGGAGCTCTGACTAAACATCAGCAAGCTCAACATAGTCACCACCCACACGCTGATACTGGCATGGTAATTGAGACACAAAGTTTCTCACATAACGGAGTGCACTGGTGACGTGCTCTCTTCTCTCAACCAATTTTGATGCTATTGTTTCTTCTATCTTTGCCTTGAAGATCAACTGTGTCCTCCAAGTGTAGACAGCCTCTTTATCTTCTGCATCTGTGACTGATTCATATGACATCCCCAAGTTAGCAATCAAGATCTCATCTTTGGGTCTACTAATAGCCAAGTCACGCTCCTCATCCTGAATTAGTAGACAGAGCTCACGTGCATTGTACCGCAACTAGTATAACTCTGAAAGTACAAGGCGGCCTCTAGTAACAAACTCCTCCTCCCACTCATCTAACCACTTGCCATATGCAACGAAGTGATCAAGCTGACCCTGTTTTGCTGGCGGTTCTAACATCGGTGGGAGTGCGGTGATAGCATTTCCTGTTCTATGCACAAGGCTAGAAATATACTAGCGAAGCTGCTGTATTTCAGCCTTGAGGGCTGACTTATCTTCTCCATCCTTCACCATTCTATCCCTTGCACTATCTGTAGCAACCTGTAAGAGATCAATCTCCGTCTAGCGAGTACTTCTACCGAAGTTGACTATGATCACATCGAAGTTCTGAGCTTCCATCTCGTTCAAACTCTTATCCTCTGGAGGTGCGGCAATCTCAATGATAATCTCCTTACCTACGTTCCTCTCAATGTGAACCTGTTTCTTCATCCTCTTGTCAAGCGCATCTTGATAAGCATGATCAAAATCTAAATGATCAAGCACATAAGACGATTGTCTCCTCTTTCTTCCCAGTTGACTCTCAAGCCAAGATGAATCCCGACTAATCCCACTGGAATGATTTGTACTAGTAACGGGAGGCTCTAACGATAGTGAATGTGTAGAGGTGTCACTGCGACGTGGCGAGTCCAAGTCCAAATCGATGTGAATTGGAATTGGAGGCTACTCTAGTGTTGGTGACGGCATGCATGGTTGAACCTCAGGCTGTGGTGAACTCTGAACTGCTTCTCTGACAGGCTCTACCTGCGAATCAGCAATAAGTGCCTTTCCTTTCAAGTTATTAGGCACTGAATTCTTCTAAGGACGATTACTCCTCTTCTTCTGCTTGGGTTTAGATGAGGAAGGTAGTGAAACTCCCACTCGTGGCGGCTCTACTCTAGGCATAGTTACCCTCCTAGTCCTCTTGCTTTCGAGATAAAGCATACTATTATGAATAACCCTGCTCGACCTCTCCTTCATTGATGAGTATTCTTTGGCATACCAATCAATTGTCGGCAGTGGTTGCCCATCAACCTGTTCTCTGTAAAATTGAGGAAGTGCATCTCCCTCATCCTCTGACAAACCTTCCACCTCTTCTGCCAAGAAGACAGATATCTGCGGAAGAGAGAACCTACTATAGCTGCGTCTGTGTACCTCAAAGTCATCCTCGCAATTCACCCAGTAGTCCTCCATTGTAGGTTTATGATAAGAGCGACTACCAAGGCATGCTGCGTAATCACCCCAAGGATCAAATGTGCGTGTGTCAACCAGGTACTTGAGTTTGCAATTTTCTAACTCCTGTCCCATAGCTTTAGCATCAACTGCTCTCTTACACCAATATATTCCAAATTGCATTGGAAAGTTGGCAGCCTGTTTACGCTTGTGGCACAAACGTTTGTGAACCTCATACAGCTGCCTCAGGAACTCCATGAATACTGTTTTATCCGAAGGATAGCGTGGAAGCATAGCTGGATTTCCTGTGTATCCGTAGACACGGATGTAGGTGTATGTAGGCAACTAAATGAACCAGTTCGCCCAATCTTCCATTGCTACTCTAGCAACTGTTGAGATACGAACGTGCAACTCCCAGTCCAAGTTTCTCACTGTGTATGTCAAGAAAGCCTCCTGCACATGCTTGAAATGTCTTTCAGCCTTTGTGAACTCGAGCTGATCATAGTAACGATAGACTTTTTGTGCACTGAGTATGCCCACCGTGTTCAACCCTCTAAACTGACCCTGATAGGCTATCAAGTACATGAGGTAAGAACACATAAGAAACTGATGCGCAACTGGGAAACCAATGATTTTTTCGTTAATAGCATCGCTGATGAAGGATGCCCAGTCATAATGCTCTTGCCCAAAGATGATTCGACCAATGATATAGTACATCCATGGGTGGAATTTATTTGCATCTGCATGACCTGAGACACGATTGAGAAGTGTTATCAAAATTGCATACTCATCTTTCTATTCACAACGAACTACATTGTTTGGCAACTTGGTCTTTTTCTGTTTCAACCACTTTTCTGTCATCTTACTCTGACACTTATCCATTTCAGCATTGAATGCTTGCTCACTCTAACTCATAGAAATGACCAAACCATCTGGATGTTGAGGAATACCCAGACTTCTCTTGATATCCAGGGCTTTGAGATTGCAAATAACACGCCCATCTATTGACTGTATCTCCCGTGCAACAGAATTGTAATGCTTAATACAAGACATTACAAATTTCACGCAATGAACTGAGAAAGGTATGGAAGCGGCCTCAAGTAACCTAGACTGCTAAATGTTCTGAATTATTGAATTCTTATGTTTTGAAAATGAATTTTCCTCCAACCAAATATTTCCTAAACTTTTCCTAGTCGTACATAATAGCAAGCATCTCCTTGCCATAGATAGAATAACACTTTTCTCCTCCTCTCGACTTCTTGCTTTCAACTGCAATGGGATGCTTGTTCTACATTAGGACAGCTCCAATTCCTTCCCCGAATGTGTCACACTCAAGCTCGAAAGGCTTGGAAAAATTGGGTATGGCCAAAAGAGGACAAGTACTCATAATTTTCTTAAATTGATCAAATGGTTGCTGCATTGTTGTAGACCATACAAATGCCCCCTTTTTGGTGAAATTAGTAAGTGGGGCAGCCAATTGTGAAAATCCCTTCACAAATCTTCAATAGAAGCCACAAAGCCCAAAAAAACACTTCAATTGAATGAGAGTTTTGGTGGGGGCTAATAAAAAATAGCCTTAATCTTCTCTTGGTCAAGACTTACCCCTTTAGAGCTGATCACATGAACAAGATACAAGAGTCCTGTCATAGAAAATCCACACTTAGATTCCTTTGCAAACAATGAGTTTGCCTCAAGAATACCCAAAACCTCATCCAAGTGTTGCATATGTTCCTCCCAAGTCTTACTGAATATCCTCGATATAAGGTATTGATTATTGATGGTCTTCTTGTTAAGGGCTCTATAATCTATACACATGCATAATCCCGTCATTCTTTTTTACTAACACCACAAAACATGCAAATGGACTTTTGCTTGGGCAAATATGCCTCGTCTCTAGAAGCTCCTTGATAGCCTTTTCAATTTCATCTTTGTCTCTTGTGGTGTCTATAGGGAGTGGTGATAGCAGGCTTGGCTCCCTCTTACAATTCTATCAAATGCTCAATCCCTCTTTTAGCAGGCCTTCTAGGCGGTATGCCACTAAAAACCTTTCTATGCTTGATCAATAATGCTTGCACATTTGGATGGTATTCTCTTTTTTCTTCTTTAGAAACGTTAGGCATGATGACACATTGGGTAGCCCACTTAACTTGATTATGGCAGAACAATCTCTCCATCCTCTTGCATGTGACAACACGAGGTCCTCCATTAGACATTCCTCTGAACACAATCTTATTTCCATTTTTTTGGAATTTTAGCTCCATTGTTTGCAAATTCAAAGTGATTTCCCCTAAAGAATGGAACCATTGGATGCCAAGTACAGCATCAATGTCTCCAATGCTCACCACATAAAAATCATCTTTGAGTTCATAGTTGCCCATATACTCAATTGTAGAATTATCCTTGAGCATAAAAGAGTGAATCCATCAGCAACCATGACTTTGAAACCTTTAAATTCTTTTTTCTTAAGGCCTCTTCGTGCTACAACTCCTTTGTCAATGAAGTTGTCTGTAGCACCTGTATCAATGAGAACAACAATTTTCTGCGCACACAGCACACCAGGAACCCCGAAAGACTCATTCTTTTAATAACTTGAGAGATGGGCAAAAGTAACTTCATTTTCCCTTTCTTCCTCAAGTTCTTCTAGTGCTTCTTCCTCTTCATTTTCCTCCATATCCAATTGTTGTTCTGAATTTTCTGATTCAGATTCATCGGCTGAATTTACCTCCAAATGACGAACCTGACCTTTCTCAAAACACATATGGCTTGGGCCCTTGGCTCCTTGCATGTAAAGCACAATTTTTTTCTCCTTAGCTCCTTTTGGAGGTCATCATCCTTTCTTGGAGAGAAACTTTTGGACTGATATGTCTCCTTGTGAAAATACTTCTTATTTTTTTTGTGTTGAAAAGTTCTAGGTTGAAATTTGCACCAAGGAACAACAAACTCCATGCTCCTTAATTTCTTGATTGCTTCTTGAAGTATTGGCAGGTCACCTAAGAGGCTTGATTAGCCCTTCAATCAACAACACAACCAGTCTCCTTTCTAAATATTTGGCACCATCACAAAAAGCCTATAAAAATCAGCAATGTAGACATCAACTATACCAACTCTTTGAATTGCAGTTTTGGGTCCTTCTTGTCAAAACTTTTAATGAGTTTGTTGGTAAACTCATCATAGGTGGTAACGAGATTGTGGCCTTGGGTTATCAACCCATGGTACCACCATTCATGAGCTGCTCCATCCAAGTTCAAGGTGGCAAATTTAATTGCTTCTTCTTCTCGAATTGGCCTCAAAGACCAATAGTTGTCCAACTTTTGGATCCATGCACGAGCAGTACTCTTGTCACTTCCATCAAAATGAGAAAGTGTTACCTTTACCAAAGCTTGTTGATAATCCCTCTAAACAACTTGACATCTATTCTCTTGTATTCCACCTCCTCTCTTCTCTTTTTGATTCATAAACTGGTCAAGAGACAATATGTCTTGAATCTTCATCAAAAGAGTTACATATTCTGCATAACTTGCCTGAACTTCATCTGCTATAGGAACTCATGCTTCTTGCTCGGTATTTGCCTCCTCCCTACAAGTGAATGTAGGTTGGAGAGGTCTAGCAACAAACCCAACAACAGTTCTAGCAGAATAGCCATTATTGCCTTGTTGATTATTGGCATTAGAAGTGCTAATATGTCCATTCTGAATGCTGAGTGTGATTCATTTTATGGAGGAGTTGGGCCAGCATGTCAAGCATGACATCAAACTTCCTCTATGTTCTAGCATGAAGAATTTTTGGAGCGCTAACCCCCTTGTCTTTTTTACCATGTTCTCTAATGTGATTTTAGTATCAATTGTGGGAAACTAATGTGCAACTAAGGAATCTAAAAAAGTCTCTTCTATTGGGTTTCTCAAAAACAAATATTGCTTTCTTTGCTCTCTATCATAATATCTCTTTTCTCTTTCACTGGCATTCATAGAGAATAAGTTGCATGACAAGATTACTTTCACAGGCTGGCAAGATCACCATCTTTGATACCACTATAATAAGAACCCTTTTGAAATTTTCAACTGAAATTGGTGATTACAACTTGTACACTATTCCTTGATTCAATATATAGAACTATGCATCTTCAATTGAATTCAATCTTTGTCTTTGTTTTAACTGAAATTTGTAAAAGTGTTGAACAGCCTGCTTCTAAAAAGATGAGTTTACTTTCATTTTGTTTGCATTGCAAACTCAAAGAAATTCCACTTAAGTTCATGGTTTATCTTAGATTTTCATGTAAGGGAATATTATGATTTCCTTCACACTTCAAAGGAAGCTTCCTCTTCAAATTTGAAGAAAGGTTTTATCTTATAGACTATTCCATTTTATGTTGTCCCATGAGGAACAAATATTGCTGCAAAACTATCACAAAATTGCTGATGCAGAGGAACCTTCACTTAGCACAACTTCACACAATTGAAACAATTATCCATCACCAACAATGACAAAAATGAAACAAACTTGATTCACTTGACAACTTTCATAAACCGATTCATCTCAAACAACGATTAAGTGTTTTCTAGATCACATTGGAAACATTGCCATGGCAGCCCACAATTCAATGCAACGAACTTTCATTAATAACTTTCACAAAACAAATAATAAAGCCAATCGCTTCAGTGAGATTGAAGATAACATAATTATAGACCTTTCTTCCAATTTTTATGAAAATCCAACGGTGGAAAAAAAAGTTATTGTATTTTCCCCAAAACTGCAACCCTAGGCAGGGTTCAGACCTGCCCTCACAAAAATGGTCATAACTTATTCAAATCTTAATGAAATTTGATAAGACTTGAAGCAAATGAAAGTAGATTCACATGGCAACAAAATCCAATTGGTTTCAGATCAAAACATTGACTGTAAAATCTGTACCATAACGTTTTTCAGACTGTAAATTCTGGCAACATTGTTAAAATAGGGCAGTCTCACCAAAATAATCTTATCTCCCACAAAACTCAATAAAATTGAATGAGACAAAAAGAATTGTAAACTAGAAACAAATATCTTTCCATCCATATATTATATTCATTGATATGAGGCCATACCAGACCATACAATGCACAACTTCAACCTGAAAACAAAGTAAAAATCAGAAAATGCACACAAAAATGGAGGTTTTCATTCATCAACCTCCAAAAACAATGTCTCCAACCCCCCAATTCGAGTTTTGGAGGGTGAACTTGTAAATTTCCAACCAAAACCAACTATTTTCAACCACCTTTTGATTAGTTTGTTAACAAAACACCTAAATGGCACTTTTTGACAAGTTGCTTGACAACCTTTTGAGCAACTTTTACAATTTTTGTAACTTTTGATCAAAAGACCCTAAACACACCAAAATGGATCCAAATGATCCAAAATGGTCATAAATGACCTTATTTACATCAATAAAGACAAAACAAATCAAAAACCAAAGTTTCACAATATAACCCAAAATTGCATCAAAGGTGCTCTTGCACCAATTGCCATACTTGTAACTACCCTCATGAAATCACAAAAAACAAGAAGAATGCCTACTACAAACACCTAAGCAATGTGAGTGGAGTAGCATTATTTAAAATGGCAAAGAACTTCAAAGAAAGCTGCTGCAAATATGCTCCAAGCTGCTCCAATGGTGTTTTCCAGCAAACCCTCGCTTTAACAATGTCAAAATGAAACAAAGTAAACACTTTTATGGAGACAAGGCTGCTTTTCTATTTTGAGCTTGTGTTTTTTCTGTCTTCTCTCTTGTAGGTGCATTTTTAGACCTTTATGAGCATTTTTTACGTGATTTCACTTTGAAACTTTCTCTCACCACCTCTAGGACATACTTCTATCACTTAATGCACTTTTTTCATATTCAGAACTTGTAAAACTCTCCCTAGGTGTGCACTCTAGGGATCTTGGGCACTTTTTTCTTATATTTTTATGTTGAGTTTTGTTAACCAAGTGATGGAGCATGAACCAAGGGCCTCTAATGCACTTTTTCATATTTTAAATATACTTTTAACTAACTTCGGCACACTCCTATGGATCATATTGCATTTTTTTCCTAAGCACTCACTTAAGGGATTTTCTTTCTCCTAATGCAGCCTAGAGATATTGGTACACTTTTTGTTGTGTTTTGATGTTGAGTTTTGATATTTAAATGAAAAAGCACCTTTTTGAATCACTTAAGTGACTTCTTGTTCTACTTTGTCATTCACATTGGAAAGTTCAAGCACTTTTCCACTTTAAGTTCATTTAAAATGACCTCATGTAAAAGCACACATTTGGACACTTAAGCACCCCTTTTGAGTGTTTTGAACTTCAAATATCATATTCTCTCTCCTAGGCATGCTTCTAATTACATATGCACCTTTTTCAACTTGGAAACATCAAAAAGTGCTTATACTTTGTCTAGGTGTGCTCCGAAAGCCCTAATGGCCATTTCCCTACTTGAGAATGTCTTTGACTTTCCATCATCCAAGTTTTCATCTTCACCATGCTTGAAGCGTTGGAAAATTCCTTTCATTGGTCTTGGAAAAGTGTTAGACAAAAATAATGATAACATTTATAACCATTAGGAAAAAGGAATTGAGTGCAACTTACAAATAAGAAATAATGTGATCTTGGCTTAAAACATGAATCAATATGAAAATTTGAGTATGGGTACAATAGAAATAGAACAAAAGACAAGTTAATGAGATGTCTAGCTTGATCCATGAGTAGTTATGACAAAGTGTTACTAGATTAAAGACCTAGTTTCAAATCTCACCCTGTGAACCACAAGGCTTGCTCCTTGCATCATTGTCATCCAATAAAGCCAGATAAAAAGCACTTGTAGTAACATGCCCAAGTCTATGTCCTAAGGTTTAGGGATCTGCCTTTAACCCTCACTATCCAGCCAAAAATAAATAAAGTGACATATCTATGATTATGGTTCTACCATAGATGACACTCTCCTTGTGCTAAAACAGAAATAACACTTCCATTACTCATGCTTCTAAAACCATCACCATAATGATTGCAAATAACATATGGTCGGTTATCATGACATGGTGTTTTAGTTTCCTAGAGGCAACTTAACACAACTTATACACCATGGACATACATACAACATTACTCCATTACAAGTTTATATATGCATACATACAGCATGAGATTTCAAGGTTCTTCATATACACATACCTTTAACTACACAAGTAGCAATCCCAACATCAGGGAATTTTATGGCACTTGTGACGAGCTCCCAATCCCAAAATGTGCTGCAAAATACAGGATGTCATCTAAGTAGGTTTTAAAGTTTACATTAATAGAATTTGTATGAGCCAAGTATCATAAATGGCCTCAAACAATGAACCACCCTGTTCCCAATGTAAAGAACCCTATGGTTGTTTCATTAATCAACCCAGATTAGTAGCCATGGATTTGCACCAAATCAAACTTATGTGACATAACAACCAATTATTTCCAGTATAAGCAACAGATCATACAACCACACAGTTATCAAACAGTTACAGCAGATCTGATAATCAAATCTTTACACCAGTTCCAGATTTCAATCAGATCACGATTTAGACATTCTTATTACAGATAATCAGCACTTAGTTACACAAATCAGACAACAATGAATGCACAAAAGAGTATAGTGTCCAGGCAAAAGGAGTTATCACTCCCTATACCTTCAAAGACTTACAAGGAATATGAAGATTATGGATCTTAGTTTAAGTCACCCTGGGATGGATCAGTGTCTTAGCTTCAGTTATCTCAGCAGCTAATGACTGATAATGATTCCAACTACTCATTAGACTTGTCCTTTGCTGTTGCATAACCCTATTTCAGTCCTCCAAAGAAGCCTATCAAATGTTTGAAACCATTTATCTCTCAATCTGATTTCCAGAACATAAACTAATTATTCTGATCACTGGTACCTCCGATGTAGGTATCTTCTTCCTTAAATCCCTTTCAAACAATCCAGGCACACCTCCAACACTCGAAAATCTTCTTGCTGTCAATGGATATAAATAATTTGGACTCCAAAATCTTATACTGAAAGGCAGCAATTCATCTTATATTCACATTAGAGGACCCTCAAACAGAACAGCCAGCAGAAATAGGATCTGAAATCCTAGTAGATGATAGCGCCTGACTTCTTAAACTTCACTCTGATTGAGTAAGTGGTTTCAAAGACACTCCACAATTGGGACTTGAATTCAGCAGCCACTCCAACAATCTTCACAATGTACTCCTGAAAAGCAGATGTAAACTCAGATTCGGCTCAATGTAAGTCCCTGAGGTAGAATTTACGCTTATCAGACCAGAGTAGGAGTTTCGTCCCACCTGGTGGAGTCAAACTTGAGGATTTCATCTCAAGTCACTCAGAACAATGCACACAGCATGATCATAGACCAAATTCCATGCCATCCAATGAATAAAGACTCCTCTTTTATACCTGTTCGCTCAAGGAGGAGGGTTCTAAAATGGTACTGACCTTGTGTGAGATTGAATTTCCTTTGGCGCCACAATATTCAAAGTGAAAGAGTTATTCTTACTATTAGAATAATAAATATAATTATTATTGATATTATAATATATAATATCATGATCTATTATATTATCATTTCTTTTAATATAGCATTTATAAAAAATACTTTTAGTAAATTAAAATTAATATCTTATTTCCCCCAGCAGAGGGGACATGACACCCAATCAACTTGATATCTTTTTACATATTCTCTTTTTAGTGAATATTCCTCTATATAGAGAGAGAGACAGAGACCTATATTTATAGCCCTATTTCAATCCTATTTTTCCTATAGTTCAATATGCCACACAGACCGACATGTAACATTCTCACCAAAGGACACCAGCAGTGGCTAACCAAAGTGTAGATGGTCACTATCATTTAAATCCAGTTTAACTGTGTTTTGATAAATTCATATGCAGTTTCTAGGCCTTATCTTCAACTATACCAAACTTTTGCAAGTTCCTTGTGGAAAGATTATATGATCCCTTTTGAAATATGGTTCAACTTGGATTAAGACGTGTCACCACCCTATACAAATTATAGTTAGCGATAGTCTGTTTAGAAACTTAGAAGCTCAATCATTACTTTTACTGACTTCATGAAAAGGTCAATAAAGTTATGAACCAGCAATTGCCTGTCACACCAGAACTACTAAGGTAAAGTTCATGTTCAATAGCAATAGTATAGAATGCTTGAAAGCATGAAACCAGTTGTTGATTGAACACAGTTCATGAATATTGTATTCAAACACATAATTTCTGACCATCTATTACAGACATCATAAGTTCTTTAAAGTTCGGTCTAAATCATACAGCAAAATATAATTTGAAAACTAAAGAATCATCTCACCTCACAATTCCAGCAGTGACAGTATTCTGGAGAAAGAGGGGGCTTCCCAAGGCTATAACCCAATCCCCTGCTCGTAGTTTGCTGGAGGAACCAAGTTTTGCCACTGGCAATGGAGCATTTGTATAGATTTTAACAACAGCAATATCAGTTTGAAAATCTGCATTGATAACTTTTCCTTCAAAGCTCCGCCCATCTTGCAGAGTAACAGCAATCTGAATTCCATATGCATAAAAAATGAATATGACAAATGGGTTACCAAAGGAAGGAGTGATCAAATACACCAACCATAACATATAAGTAGCTGCACAATTTCAGAAAAACCGCTCATCAAATCACCTCAACTACATAAAAGATTGTCAAAGTATATTTTCCATTATGAAACTTGGAACAATTCCAAAAAAAGTGTGTTTCTGAAAAATTACAAAAGCTATCAAGATCTATTTTCACAGGCCTGGGGATCCTGCTTGTTAGTATATAAAGTTATAACAAGCACAGTGTATTAACATTAGCCTAGAACTAATCATTATCTTGGGGTTAAGAAAATGCAACATTAAAATGATTCACTCACCAGTTCATTTCAGGACTCAATATGCAGAACCTGGTATCCCAATGTAAGCTGATTAAAGAACAAATAAGATGGATGCCCTGTTTAAGTATATAACAGCCATGGTTTATCCATAAATGGCCACTCAGTAATTTATAATAGAAGGAATCACCCTTGCAATGTAGATATTAACTTTTGTGGACTTAATTTTTTTCCTGAGACTAAATCCAGAATATACTGCAAAAGAGAAGATCTTATGGTGTCATGTGAAACAAAGACAGTCTTCCAAATAAGACATTTTTCCTAAGCTATCATTCTATTAGTCTTTCATTATTACAAAGTTCTGTACCTTAGGCCTAAGCAGGTGCTCAATACTCTATGCTAGCAATTATTCTATTCTTATAGTTATACACATCCTATTGAGTTATATGAAGTTCTTTAATTCAAGAATCCAACATAATCCCATCAACCTAGTTCACAAATGGTAAGTTTCATTAAGGAATATGTAGAAATGGTTTTTTCTGAAATTGACATTATTCCTAAGAATGTCGTTATACTTCCAATGTTTGTTTTATTGCTATAGCTATCAAAGAGAGAAGGTCGAAAATTTAATTTGTACCATTAATCCCATAATTACATGACTTTTGTGACAAATGGTATTGTCTGAGTCCTATTAATCTACATACATGTGCTAAAATAAATAAGGATTATATTACTGTTAATCTCTCTTTTGGTGAATGTTGACACCCAATCTATGAACTTTATAAGCTGGTTGAAGGGATCATTCATGAAATCTAAATAGCAGTGTCATGAGTTAAACAAAGGAATCGCCAAGATACTCAATCACCATTATTTTATTTTTTTGATAGATCAAATGAGGGTTCTCTACGGCTCACAACCAATTAGAAAAGAGGATAACAATATGGCCTAAAAGCTTGATAGAGCCTAAATTAGGAGATAATAACAATACCATTAGACCTGACAAAAATGCAGTGACTGTGAGAAGAAAGATGCAAAACAGTGTAATGTCCCCTTCTCGAGCCTGATCTTTTCAGTGACCGTTGGCCTATTCCGGAGACCCGTAGGCTAGTCGGAAGGTAAAATTAGAGTTTCCTATTTTGAAGGATGCTCTTGCTCAAGGTTGGTTGTTTCAATGGCGGATTCTTTTTGGGTTTTCAAAGAGCTTCGCAGTAGTATGTTCTTCTTGGCATTCTGAGCATCTTCAGGAATTTACTATTTTTAGTAAATTCTATTTCGGGCAATGGGCCTGTTGGTCTCAGCACAGTTGACTTTCCTCTTCAGTTGTCTCAATTGGTTTATTCAGTTTTTGGCTTCAGGATGCAGTTTCAGAGAGATAAGTTAATTTCACTTAAATAACATTATATTTTAATGTTATAGTACCCCTTGGCCTAGTCTATTGACTTCATGTTGTTTTGAAAAGTGGTCTTTTGAGGGTGGCGCCTTCATTGAAGATTATTTTATAATTATTAAGGTCAAATTTAGCCTTAAGTGGGACGCCTTTATTTAAGTGAGGAATTTAATTAAAAGAAGTCAACTTGAAGATTTGAAGAAAGGGACGCCATCTCTTGGGATTAGGGTTTTGACTCTGAAAAAAGAAGGTTACGGTTTCGAGAAGGTCAACAGCAAATTATAAAAGGAAGCCTTGGGTTCTCTTTGCAGCATCTTTTGTCTACAGAAATGTTATGTTGCCGGATAGGCTTTGGGATTGCTTCGAGGAATGAAAGCCTCCTAGCTTGGCATTGCTTCTCGCTTGAAAGATAGCGACTAGTGATGAAGTAGTTTAGTGTTGAGTGATTTGTAGTGGATTTCTGCATTGTAATTCATTGTGTGGTTTTGTAGATCAGCTTATTTGCATTTTAGTGAAATTCTGGAGTTGCATTTTCATTACGGCAGATTGTCGTTTTTATTCGTAAGTCAAAAAATACAAAAAGAATCGTTCTGGGTATTGTCTCATTGTGTTTCCCTGTTAGAGGCGACTCTTCATGAATATTTGCAGATTTTAATATGAAGTTTATGATTTTATAAAGCAAATTCGTCATTCCTTGAAGGCCGTACTTTATGGGGTGTCTTGGGATTCGTGCCAGTAATTAATAACCACTTTCAATTGCCATTTCTTATTATTAAACTAGGCGCCATCTTTTTGAAGGTCTATTGCATCAAACTTGAAGTCATTTGGATCAGTTTTGAGTGATATATGAGCAATTTAGTGGGTTACAGGCATGCTGGTTATATAATTTAAAGTGCAGGTCTGTCATAACAGATTTGAGGAAATCTGCATTCTCCTTCTTGGATTGGTGTTAGGAAATCATTAAAGGCTTTGTGAAAGATTCCTTATTGTTGCAGCAACTTGAAGAGCTCTAATACTTGATCTTGCAGGCATTATATATTTCATTGTAAGCTGAACAGCAGTACTGTCAGCACTTCTCTTAGTCTTACTTTACTTTCTGTAATCGCAATTGTATTCCTTTGATCTCCGCCATATGGTCGCCTCATTTCCATACTGGAATTGGGTAGCACATACTTGGTGTTGAGTTTGCTTTCAGTATATTAGATAGTAAGGACCCTCTGACCACATGCTCGTCGTTCGCCGACGCATCCTTGGTTAGAGTTCTTGTATAAGCATTTCAATTAAGACCCTCTAACCATATGCTCGCCATCATTGGCGCCATCCTTGGTTAGAGTTCCTTCCAACTCTGTTTCGGCATTCTGATCCTCTGACCAATGCTCACGCCTTGCCCTCATCGGGATCCTGGTGTACATTCTGGTTAGACTTGCTTCAGCATCGTTTTGGTTTAGAGCTAACCTTAATGGGTGCGTTTGTTTGTAATTTGCAATTGAAAAAACAAAAAAAAATTGGTTCGGAATCTTTCAAACAGCTACCTTACTGAGCTTCCATTACACAGATAGAAGCACCAAAGTGGCAAATTACTTCTCAATCACTTTGACCCTAGGTTTCACAAAATCTCTCCAAACAGCCATGGTAAAACCCATGTTCGGAGAGTACATGGAAAGTGAAGAGAATTGAAATCTCTAAGTAGCCATCACTGAGGATAATTCTTAAATTATCAAGATACATTAGATATATCTAATATTGTTAGCATATGAGATATATTAGCATCCTGGCTGAAAATGTATAAACCCTCAAACTGTTAGATATATTAGCATACATCTAGTATCATTAGCATGTTGCTAACAAGTGCTAGCATGTTGTTAGGCATAGTTAGCGTGTTGTTAGAACTATGTTATTTTAGGAGTTTTGATTTATCCATAAATATAAAACTTATATGGTATAACTGTTAGATATATTAGCATAAATCTAATATCATTAGCATATTGCTAACAAGTGCTAGCATGTTGTTAGGCATAGTTAGCATGTTGTTAGGACTATGTTATTTTAGGAGTTTTGATTTATCCATAAATATAAAACTTATATGGTATCAAAGTAGAATTTGAGGCTTCCTGCCTCAGAAATTTGTGATGGTAGGTTGGGACCAAGTGTCAAATGGATTGGAATGTATACTGAACATTATAAGGTTCCCTGATGTGCTTCGCCACGGGTTGAGATGTTGTAATGAATTTTAATTGCAATGGGCTTTAACCAAAGTACTACAAGGTGAACAAGCACTTATATTATTGAAATATTCTCAACACCATGGAGCAAGTGTTAGTATGAGAGAGGAATAACTAACGTAAGAAACTATACTAATTTAGGTTTTCCACACTCAAGCCTCTTTCTGAACTGATATAGTGTGAATAATAATATGTCAAAATCAACTACTAAACATTGAGTCATAAGCAACACAAAATAAATTAAAAAAATAAAAGAAAATAATACCACAGCAAAGGTGAGATGATTTTTGAGGTAGGGAAATTCTTTGATGAAAGAATACACATGTATTAATGAAATCTTATAATGCTTATAATCTCTCTACTACACAAAAAACATGTGAGGATTTCAATATAACAAGATAACTAAGTACCACCATAAAGAAAAGGGATGTATAATCTATATTTAGTGAGGTGAAAGAGAAGTAATGCATTTAACTCCAAGACTACATGTTTACCACTTTGAATTTTTGTGTACGAAATTGTTTCCTACATAGTTGGAAGACTCGCCAAAAACTTGGCAAGTCTTCCTAAACTCACGAGTTTTTTTTGCTCCCGAGTCTTTTTGACTTATACTCGCCGATTTTTTCGTCTGAGTTTTTGTAAAAACTGGCCGAGTCTGACTCAAAAACTCGGCATGTCTCAGCAAATACAGTCCGCATCAAAACAGCTCCATTTCAGAATGCAAAATTAGATTTTTCTTGGTTCTTAGAGCAAAAAAAACCCTCTCAAAGCACGAAGAAACCATTTGCAACGTTTTTCCATCAAGGAGAGTGGATTTATACGGATTTATTTATAGATATTTAAGGCAAGTTCGAATCTCAGGAAGGTTTTTGGTTTTCCTCTTTTTTTTTTTGTTTAATCATTTTCTTTCATTCTTTTTGCAAAATATTGATTCCAAATTGAAAAAAAAAACTTCATAGAGAAAATAGAAGCAAGATTTTTGCATTTAGATTCCAAAAAACAAGATTCATGTTGATTTTTTCTGATTTTTTGCATTATTTTCACTGTTTTTTGAGTTTTTCAAACCTAGGTCAATTTTTTGAATTTAAATCTTTTTTGTTTGAAACTAATGTTAATTTATTTATTGATTTAATCATTTAAACACATTTGTATCAATTTAAATCAAATTTAGAGAGATTTTTAATGATTTATCATTTTATGTGTATAATGTAGGTTGTTTTTTTAATTTTTTGTATTAAAAATCTAATATGTTGTACATTTTTTTGTATGTGTAGGTTAAATACACACCAGTATAATGGCTTTTGCTTTAGGTTTAGCCTCTAGCTCTGCCCCATCGGTGCCCATTCCATGATGGGTTCCAGGCACTCGTCCTCCAGGAGCTAGAGACCCTACATGGAAGGATGTCGTGAGAGGACCGACACCTAGATCGGTTGTTTGCACTGAATGTAAGAAGGTACATTTTGGAGGCATAAATCGCCTCAAATACCATATTGCGGGCATTACTCATCGTGATGCCAAGCATTGTCCTGAGGCCACAGAAGAGATAAGAAGAGAGATGAATGCCCTCCTTGCAACTGCCGAAGAAAACAAATTGCAAAGGGAGAGAACAAAGGCAGCCATAGGAACAACCATAGCTAGTGGACATGGTCATGAGCAAGTGGAGATTGAGTCTCAATAAGATAGACAAATGCTAAGATTGTGGACTCTCTTAGTGGTCCACGCATTCGTGCCCGTGGTCGTTATAGACCCCCCACTTCCTCCACTTCAAGTAGAGTGCCACCACCGCCTACATCTTCACACACACCACATAGTTTTTTTGTGCCAAGAAACAACCAGGAGCACAGCCATCATTGGAGGCTACAGGGTGGAATATGGAGGTGCACCAACATGCCGACATGGCATGTGCAGACTTTTGGTATTTTAATGACATTCCATTCAATGTGGCGAGTAGTCCCTATTGGCACAATTTGGTTACCGCATTGACAGTTGCAGGAAAAGGCTATAAGCCACCTTCTTGCAAAGACTTGAGTGGGAAGTAGGTCAATTTAAATTTTCTGATAAGTTTTTGTTCTTTAATTTAAATTAGTGTATGTTGAATTTAAGCTTTTTTTTGTTTAAAAATTAAAATTTTGCACTTATTTTACTTTGTACTTGTAGGTTGCTCACAAATGCTACCGAAAGGGTAGTGCAAGTAGTGGAAGAGCAAAAGAAAGAATGGAAGAAACATGGCTGCACCATTCTTTCTGATGGGTGGACGGATGTGAGAAACCACACCATCCTTAATTTTTAATTTCTTCAAAAGGTGAAGTTGTGTTTTTGAAATCGGTGGATGCCTCCAACAAAATAAAAAATGCAGAAACATTATGTACATTGTTGGAGGAAGTTGTCATGGAGGTGAGGTTAGAGCATGGATAGGCAGCAACATATGTAGCAACTGGGAGATTGTTTGAAGATAGACATCCTACACTTTTTTGGTCACCATGTGCGGCGCATTGCCTTGACCTTCTTTTGGAGGATATAGGCAAACTTGTTTGGGTAGCACTGATTGTAGATGATGCAAGGAGCATCACAAAATTTATCTATGTTGGTGTTTCAATTCACACCTTTGGAATGTGGATTAGATACAAACAGCTATGCACAGAAAAAGTGTTCTTCAAATTAGGAGGGGAATGTAATGTCCCCATTTTTGCGAGCATCACTTATTGTTGGATTAGCCTATCATTTTGACCCTCGTAGGCTAATAGTCTTGGTTAGAGGGTCTTCAATGGCTATTGCCTAATCTTACAGGACATTACTTCTCATAAGTTCATCTTTGGGTTCAGGTTTAGGCCTTTGCATATGTTATTTGGCTCAGTTTGGGACACTTACTATTTATAGTAAGTCATATTTGCAAAGATGCTACTTTTGGCAGGGCACCTGGACTTGGGGCATCTACAATGTTGGTCCTGATATTCAATTGGCTTAGTGAAATGAGTTTAATTGCACAAGTTAATATTATTTAATTATTAATAAATTGGACTTTATTAATAATTAATTATCATAAGGTTAAATATTAAGTTATTTAATGAATGGGGCCAAGGAGACATCATTAAAGTGCAATTAATGATTATTATATTTGGGTGCATTTATCAAGGCATTTCCTAAGTCATATATTAAATGCAACAAAAGTGTTGATGATGATTAAATTTCTTTCAGATTTGATCTATCTATGGCTTTTCCTTTCGGAATATGATTCTTACAATCACTGTACTTTCTTGCAGATTATAATCAGAATATTGAACTTGATAAATATGAAGTTGATGCCAAATCAATATTGAAAAATACTGATCATGAATTCACAAGTCTGAATTTTTCCTTAATGGTATTCGATCTACAAGAGCAGAACATTTATTGATTTCAATCTCTCCAATTGTGG
This sequence comes from Sequoiadendron giganteum, assembly GCA_007115665.2. NCBI lineage: Eukaryota > Viridiplantae > Streptophyta > Pinopsida > Cupressales > Cupressaceae > Sequoiadendron > Sequoiadendron giganteum. The sequence continues at coordinate 604,219,518 of CM021106.1, read as the reverse complement.
ATCGGATGTGTATTAAATATATAAGGCAAAGACACATCCCATGAGCGGACATGTCTCCACAAAGTGGAGGCATGTCCGTTCATGAGATGTCTCATGAATTGTGCCTTTTCATCTTAACTAAACACCCAATCTCTAATCGGGGTTTGTTACTTAATAAACATAAATGCTTACCAAGTTCAATCTGTATTTATCTTGCACAAATAAATAATATCCAATCTGGAAATGATCACCAATAATGATGCTCGATCGGGATCCTATATGAAACATGGAAAGCCAATAATCTGCAAGTAATAACCTCTAAATGCAGATCAATAATATACTTGGAATATAGTAGATTTCGATCAGTTGTATAAGTGATCATCGATTTCCAAAATTTATTGCAAATGATGACATGAATATATATACAATTAAATATATGTGTGTATACATATGTCAGTACATACTGACATATATATACACACACATAATATCAAATCAATCATCATTTCTATATCTGACCAAAGCTACCATATTTTAACAAAAGGAAAATATTAAATGATTTAAAAAGCACAAAGAGGATCAATGCATTTATTGAGAAGTATATATTGAGCATCAAAAGCAAATAAAATTCATTCTTGATGATTACTTGACTTTGTCATTTTGGTGTTCTTGGGTTTGACATGGAGACCAAGGGTTTCAGTCATCTTCAGCCATTGGAGAACGAAAACTCTTCAATGTATTAACAATCTTGAGGCTGTGAAAGATCAGCTGAATCATTGCCTGTGAGAGCTTCATTCAAGAGTTCTATTTGTGCTTCGCTGGATTTACAAAGAGATTCAGAAATAAGGGTTTCATCATCAGAGGATTGTTTCTGGGTATGAATGTTTTCAATGTAATTTCACAAATCTGATATAATATTATATTTGCTTTCAGCATTTCTCTATTTGCATTTTTTCGGTATTTTTATGCATTATCTGGTGAATATTTCAAAAAACTTCAAAACATCAAACCAGCATTTGCAAAACTAGATTCAGGGAGAACCTAGGGTTCTTACAAGGAAGCTCCCTCTTTGCTCATGATGCTTAAAGAAAGTAAACTAAACTATTGCCAATCATTTTGTTCTTAGCTAAAAAACACAAAGTTATAAAACTCTTTGCGCGTAGCTGAGGTTTTCTCTTTTCTAGAACTTCAACTACAACTAGGCCTAAACTAATGATGTTTCTAATAATTCAAGTAAATTCAGAGCTTGAGAGTTAGAAGTAAACGAGAAATGATTTAGTAACACAGATGCTTAAACAAACTCACTTCCAATGCACACCTAAAGACTCATTGTACTTTTAGATGTAAGCTGAAATAAAGATTATATAAGCAGAACACATAAAACAAAACCTGAGACAGTAGATCAGAGCAAAGCAAGCATAAGATTTCCTTTCTCAAATTTCTAACAACGATTACACTTCTAGGACAGCAAGTTTGTAGCAATAACAGGCTTACAATTTAGCGATTGACCAGACTACACTTCACACAAATTACACATTAACTAAACAATACTTGCAGCAAAAGGCAGGCATGCAAACTTGCTCTTACACAAAGTGAACAAACACTGAATAACAAAGTTGCAGGCAAAAGTAGGCTCCGCAATTTGTTATCACAATAAAAGTTAAAGAAAAATGGGCAAGGCTGCCCTTATTTATACACAAGCGAGGAGTAGGGAACCCCAAAATCTCCTTGCTTTTACAACAAGACTTGCCAACTTTCAAGTTTTATTTCTAAACTAAAACATGACAACTAACTAACAACTTGCTGAAAACAAAAAGCAGAGAAAGCTCCAACTATTACAATTGATTTTCTCTCTTTCACAAAGAATAGATAAGCATGAGACAAGAATAGCAAGAAAACTCCAAAAAGGCATCGAGTTAACTACTGCTTAAATTCTATCTTTGGAAATCTTTGCTATCCCAAAAAGATAACTCATCCATGGGTATTTTGGGAAACCATATCCGCCAAAAAGCTGGTAACTGCCTCTTTGTAAGGAGCATTGATACTATCTAGAGCAATAGTCCACTTTTCCAGGATTTCCTCGCCTGTTGCAGTCGCACTTAGAAAATATTTGACCTCTTCAGCTGCTTTATCGAATCTTGTTCACATAACGGCAATCCGATTCATCTTACCGGCAATAGGATCACTACGAAAACTCCTACGAACAAGATTCTGTAACTCTGCTTGCACTTCACCAAGATCAATGAAGAGCCATCATCATCATGATATCGACAAGGGATTTGTCAAACCAACGTGCTTATGAATCTAAGTAAATCAACAACCTTTTGTCTATACAAAGCTAGTTCTTCAGATATTCTCTCATAGGTTTTCACTTTGAAGAGGTGTTGTTCTCTCCAAGCAAAAATCTTTCTCTTATGTTCTTTTGTAACAATTAAATCATATGCCATCCTCAAATTTGAAATGATAATCTCATGCATTGGTTTCACCTCCACCATACACTGCTCAAACCCCTGAATCCCTTGGTGAAGATCATGGGCGTTAGACCTCAACTGGTACATCTCCGTAAGAACAACTCTACCCCTGGTGATTAATTCTTCTATCCAATCTCGCACGTGCTTCCCGTTTATGAACAACTGACTTAATTGATGTTTATCAACTGGTGACTCCAAAATATGTGGAAGCAATAGAGTGGCCTGCAAAGTGTCGTGAAGGTGTAATGTCCCTTACCCGGACTTGCCCTAAAATAAATTTGTTGATTAGGTTTAGGGTTTCTTCCTTCCAAATGAATGTTCTTTTTTAAGAAGTAATCTTGGTTTGAAATCTGCATTCACCATATTAACAACATTTCCACAAACAAATATATCCATTAGCATTAATATCTAGAGATCCAAAATATAAGCATAATCATAAATGTAATTTTAACAAGCAAGAGGAGTGCCTTGTATGGATCTTGCCCTGAAGCCTTTGTGTTGGGCACGGGAGGTTGCCTCTCACAATCCTCCTTTCCCAACGGCTTAGTCCCTGCCTATCCCCATACAAGTCAGTACCTCAAAGACACTTGCCCTATTAGGCCAAGGTGAAGTCCTACGATCCAAGGGCCTACGACCTACCACCCCTATAATGGTGTAGTTTCCTACGGTGGGACCCCCACCTCTCTATGTCTAACCCGTTCCTTGGCCTATGAACATGAGAGGGGGGTTTTTAGGCTCTCCACTTGGACTCTACTTCACCTGCCTAAGGGGGTACCAATCACAGAGAAGACAATATTTACACAATCAAATATATTTGCATTCATCCAAGATCTATTTCATGCCTATGATCAAATACATTTTCATGTATCAATGATTTTTTTAAGTTCATTATTTCCTAGAATGATTCTCATTATGATAAGATTAAAGAAAGCATTATATCAATAATCAGATTAGCAATATCTATTTCTTATATTCAAAATATGCTAAATATTATTGCTAAGTGAATACATCACCTAAACTGCTGTCTCTCCTTATTCCTTAATCGTCTTCCTTAAACCTTACCTTTATAGGATAAAAACATATATAAATAAATATTATTCTATTCATTTTTATATTAAAAATCATGATTAATTATAAGACTCAATAATTGCGGCAAGCACGATTATTGCATAATCGTGAATATATAATTATAAAAATAATTATTCTTTATTTGTATCAATTAGTATTCATACATATGTCTATTCATATATTATTCATTATTCATTATTCATATGTTCATTTATATATTATTACTTATTCAATTATTATTCTCTCCTTATATTAGTATTTATATATATTCTTTATTCATTTCCTATTACTCATTATAAAATTCGTCTATATTTATGTATATATAATTATTAATAATCATATAAATAATCATCCTTGCATGATGATTGCATATAAGTATTTAATATTCCAAAGATATTACTTACTAAATATATTCACATTCCTGATTTCTCCATCGATCAGAATATGCTTTATATATTTTTTTTTTGTTTCTTTATCACTTGCTGTCCCCTTCTTATAATCTCCCTCTTCTCAGAAATATTTTCTCATATTTTATTTCATTCCATACGATTCCCCCACTTAATCAATGCCTTTTGGTCTTGATTTAATTCTCCTTTCATAGCCCGCTTACCAAGAGTCTTCTCCTTGATTTGGGACGTGCCTTTTAGTTTAGTCTAATGTATTTATCATAATCTATTTTCTAATTCCCAGGTTACTGCCTAATGAACCGTTGCATTTACTAAGTTGTTGTAGGGATTTTAGGTGTTGATGTTAATACAGCGTCGGTCTTCACTAAGACTCATATTAAATACATGGGCCGACCTTATATTTGATTTATTTCATGTACTTATTCTGGCCGACTTTAATTGTTATTAAATATTTATCAAAGGCCGACCCAAGTGAAGAGGCGCCTAGGAGATATAAATACAAGGTCACTTCTTGGCTATGAAGAACAATTCGAATATAAACAAGTTCGCATTTTTGGCAGAGCAGAATTCGCAGTCTTAGAAGAAGTTCATACTTAATCAGCAGATCATCATCTTGTAGCAGCAGATCATCATTTTGTAGCAGCAGACCGATTTCAAGGAGAAACATATTCATTTGTATCTTTGCATCTAGGAGAGGTGCTATTATTCATTGTATCAAATTCGGCATTGTGTTGGGCCTGAGTTGTAAGCAGATTTCTGCTCTTATTCCTTCAATATATAAGAGATATATTTGCTGGGTTTTTCTCCCTCAAGAGGAGGGTTTTCCCAGGGTATCTTGTTGTGTTCATTGTCTTATGTGTTGCATTTCTTTTGTGAATTGATTATCTAATCTGATCTAAGAAACACTAACATGGTATCAGAGCGGGTGTGAAAAAGATCGTGATCAGATTTAGTTTGCAACACTCACCTTATTCTTTTTTTCAGTCTATCTTCTAAATTTCTCAAGATGGTGAACGGTCTGAAAATCGAGGATAGACTCGAAGGGATCTCGAACTACATATCATGGAGGTTCAGGTTCATGCTAACTTTGGAAGAGAATGACTTGGCTGAGTTTGTAAAAACAAAAGTTCCCAAACCTGAGGGGGAAGAAGAGAAGCTGCAATGGAGGAAGAAAGACACTAGGGCAAAGAAAGCATTAGTTGATTCCGTCAAGAATCATATTGTACCAATTATCTTCAAGTTGGATTCAGCAAGAGAGATGTTTACAACCTTGGAAGAGATGTACGAAATCAACAACACCAGTCGTGCCCTTGCTCTGAAGCAACAACTTCATCATGTGAAAATGGCAAAAGGAGAATCTGTTATTACATACTTCATGAGGATTTCAGAGATAAAAGATCAGCTCTCCACTATTGGTCACATGATTGATGATAAAGAACTGACTATGCTTGCTCTCAATGGTCTTCCGCTTTCATGGGAGGCGTTCATCCAAGGAATCAGTGCAAGATCCGAACTTCCCAAGTTTGATCGATTGAGGATTGATTGCATTCAAGAAGAGTCAAGACTAACAGCAAGGGGGATTGGTCAAAGCTCAAAGAATGAAGAATTACAAGTTCTTACCTCTCATTCATCAAACAAAGGAAAAGGCTTTAAGAGAGGTTTCTTCAAAAGGAATCGAGAAGATGGAAATGAAGATGCTCCTACCTTCAAAAGGAAACGAGACATGTCCAAGATTCAATGTTTTCGTTGTGATAAGTATGGTCACTTTGCGAGGGTTTGCCCCCAACGACCTAAGCTTCAAGTTGCCACTGCAGATGTTGAAGAAGTTGCTCTACAAAAGGACTCTAGTGATTATCTATTTTATTCAGCCTTGTCTAGCAATGTTTCTACTGACTCTAATACTTGGTTGATTGACAGTGGTGCTTCTAGACACATCACCGGATTCAGAAGTCATCTTTCAAACTTAATGGAAAGCAACTCCAGTGATCAAGTTGTTATTGGAGATGATGCTAGATATTCTGTAAAAGGGATTGGAAACTCCACTCTTCACTTGGATTCTGGAATTTCTTTGGAGTTGAATGATGTACTGTTCGTACCAGGGATAAAGAGGAACCTTGTTTCAATTTCAGCATTAGAAGACAAAGGTTATCAAGTTGCCTTCTCTAAAGGGAAAGTTCTTATATGGGCAAAGAACTCCAGCTTCAAAACTGCTCAAGTGATTGGAGTTAGACATGAATGTCTCTACACGCTGTGCACTCGTCCTCTTCAAGCACTTGTGCATAACAGTACCAGCATGTGTGATCTTTGGCATCGAAGATTGGCTCACATTCACTTTCGTGCTCTACCTATCATGGAGAAGATGGTCACCGGTCTTCCGAAATTCGATCAAGAACATGAAGGTACATGCAAGGGATGTGCCCTAGGCAAGAACACAAAAGGTACGTTTCATTCCAGTGAAAGTAGATCTAAATGTATTCTTGATCTCATTCATTCTGATTTGTGTGGTCCAATGTCTAGTGCATCTTCTAGTGGTTTCTTGTATTATATTATTTTCATTGATGATTACTCTAGAAAGACTTGGATATATTTCTTGAGATCTAAAGAATAGAAGAAGTATTAGAAAGATTCAGAGAATTCAAAGCACAGATTGAAAATCTCTCTGGGAAGAGGATCAAAGTATTGAGATCTGATAATGGTGGAGAATACACTTCTGGCATTTTTCGAGACTTCTGTATTGAAGCAGGGATTAAGAGGGAGTTTAGTGTTCCCTATAATCCACAACAAAATGGTATCGTTGAAAGGAAGAATAGATCTATTGTGGAAGCAGTGAAAGCTATGATCCATGATCAAGACTTACAAATCTCTCTTTGGGCTGAAGCATTAAGAACAACCGTCTATGTTCAAAACAGGAGTCCCCACAGGATCTTAGAGAATAAAACTCCTGAAGAAGCATTCTCAGGAGTGAAGCCTGAAGTTAGTCATTTGAGGATCTTTGGCTGTCCAGTCTATGTTCATATTCCAAAGGAAAAGAGAACAAAGCTAGAACCTTCTGGGAAGAAAGGAATTCTTGTAGGCTACAGTTGGACATCAAAAGCTTACAGGATTTACATTCCAGGACAGAAGTCTATTCAGATCAGTAGAGACGTCACATTTGAGGAAGATGTTGCTTATAGAAGGTCCAAAGGCACTCTTATGGAGGTCGATGAAGAAGAATCTCCTCAAGATATGAAAGTTGACCATATTCCAGAGAATCTGAAGGAGGATACAGAACCTAAAGAAGATATTGATCCAGCTGAGCCTTTGGATCCTACTGATGGGCCTCTAGACATTGTGATTGGAAAGAAAAGACCTCTTTGGGCTCGCAGGACAATGCAGGAAGCAGAAAGGTTTGCAGCTCCAAGAGGAGCCTTCAGAGAAAGCAAGAGACCTCACAAGTTCTCTAGTTATGTTGCCTTGATGAGTCAGATTATTGAGTCAGAGCCTTCAAATGTTGAAGAAGCTTCTAGTCAACAAGTATGGAAAGATGCCATGATTGAGGAGTATCAGTCTATACTTAAGAGCGATGTTTGGGATATAGTTCCTAGACCCAAAGACAAATCTGTGGTGTCTTCTAAGTGGCTCTTCAAGATCAAGCATGCAGCTGATGGGAGCATTGAGAAACACAAGGCTAGATTTGTGGCTAGAGGGTTCTCACAAAAAGAGGGAGTTGACTATGAAGAAACCTTTGCTCCTGTGGCTCGTTACACGTCTGTTAGAACCATCATTGCTATTGCTGCATCTAGAGGATGGAAGATTCACCAAATGGATGTAAAGACAGCTTTTTTGAATGGCATAATAGAAGAAGAGGTTTACATTGAGCAACCAGAAGGATTTGAGGTGCATAGGAAAGAGTCTCATGTCTGCAAGCTGAAGAAGGCCTTGTATGGTCTTAAACAAGCTCCTCGTGCTTGGTATGAAAGAATTGATCAGTATCTTTCAAGTCTGGGTTTCTCAAAGAATGATGCAGATTCTAACCTCTACTTCAAAGTCGTAAATGGTGAAGCATTAATTTTGGTTTTATATGTTGATGACTTGATCATTACTGGTGAAGAACATCTAATTCTAAAATGCAAGAAGGAATTAGCTTCAGAATTTGAGATGAAGAATCTAGGTCTCATGCATTACTTTCTTGGCTTAGAAGTTTGGCAAAAGCCAAATGAGATGATTCTAAGTCAAGGGAAGTACACTGTTGACATTCTCAAAAGGTTTGGTATGATTGACTGCAAACCTATGTCTACACCCATGGAGTCTAATTTAGATAAGTTGAAAGAAGCTGCAGCTAGTTCAGAACCAGTGGATTCTACGATGTATAGACAGTTGATTGGTTCATTGATGTATCTAGTTAACACTAGACCTGATATCTGCTATGCAGTGAGTGCACTTAGCCAGTTTATGTGTGAACCAAAGCAAATACATCTTGTAGCAGCTAAACATATCCTGAGATACTTATGCGGCACAATCGGATATGGGTTAAGATATTCTTCAAACGTGGATTTGGAGCTGCATGGTTTTACTGATTCTGATTGGGCAGGATGTGTCTCAGATCGAAAGAGTACTTCTGGTTGTTGCTTCAGTTTGGGGACTGCTATGATCTCCTGGTGTAGCAGGAAACAGTCTTCAGTGGCCTTGAGTACAACTGAAGCAGAGTATATTGCAGCTTGTGTGTCAGCTCGTGAGGCAGTGTGGCTTCGCAAGCTCCTTGCAGGATTGTTTGGACAATCAATGGAGCCTACTATTATACACTGTGATAATCAAAGTTGTGTGAAGCTTTCTGTCAATCCTGTGTTTCATGACAGAACAAAACATGTTGAGATCAAGTACCACTATATTAGAGATATGGTACAAAGGAAAGCTATACAGTTGAGGTATATCAGCACTGAAGAGCAAACGGCAGACATTCTCACCAAGCCTCTCGCCAGGATTAAGTTTGTATACTTCCGGGAGAAACTTGGTATGGTGGAGAATGCAGCCGTGACTGAGAAAGAGTCTCAGTAATCAGTGATCCTTGTTGAGAATGCAACTCTTTGCTGAGAAAGAGTTGAGGTGCAAGCCCTTGTTAATACAATTCTCTGCTGAGAGAGAGTTGAGGTGAAAGTCCTTGATAATGCAATTCTCTGATGAGAGAGAGTTGAGGTGAAAGCCCTTGTTTCCACCCTCTGGGAGAAGCTATGGTGGATGTCATGTGTGTGACTCCATGACAACATCACGTGAGAGAATCCGTGATGAGTTTTTACCATCTATGGGAGTAGCCATAATGGTTAATATCACGTTGAGGTGATATTTTATTTTGTTTTCATTCTAACATAATGTGTCTTGTGCAGATGGAAGTTCATCCCTAGCTGAGAGGGAGTGTTGATGTTAATACAGCGTCGGTCTTCACTAAGACTCATATTAAATACATGGGCCGACCTTCTATTTGATTTATTTCATGTACTTATTCTGGCTGACTTTAATTGTTATTAAATATTTATCAAAGGCCGACCCAAGTGAAGAGGCGCCTAGGAGATATAAATACAAGGTCACTTCTTGGCTATGAAGAACAATTCGAATATAAACAAGTTCGCATTTTTGGCAGAGCAGAATTCACAGTCTTAGAAGAAGTTCATACTTAATCAGCAGATCATCATCTTGTAGCAGCAGATCATCATCTTGTAGCAGCAGACCGATTTCAAGGAGAAACATATTCATTTGTATCTTTGCATCTAGGAGAGGTGCTATTATTCATTGTATCAAATTCGGCATTGTGTTGGGCCTAAGTTGTAAGCATATTTCTGCTCTTATTCCTTCAATATATAAGAGATATATTTGCTGGGTTTTTCTCCCTCAAGAGGAGGGTTTTCCCAGTGTATCTTGTTGTGTTCATTGTCTTATGTGTTGCATTTCTTTTGTGAATTGATTATCTAATCTGATCTAAGAAACACTAACATTAGGAATCAATGCCTCTTTTAGAGAATCGATGCCTCCTGTAGGGATAGGTATAAGTAATCTGTAGTTTATTATTTGTTTATTTAATTTGTCATAAATCAGATTAGAGACTAATTTTTATTTGTTTATTAGTTATCAGCATTTTTCATTATTATTTTATTTTATTTGTGATTTCTTTTATTATTATAATAATTTCAAATATCTATTGTTAATATAATTATCATTTTATCTATGATGATTATAATTAGCATAATAATAGTTAGATGGCAATTCCTTATATTTATTTGGTTTTGTTATTTCTATTTCGATATTTCATACTTGGTGTTACAGTTCTGATTATAATAATTGTGATAATAATATCAAATATGTTATTATATTCAATGGTTATAATAATATTATCCTATGATTATTTATATTAATATTAAATTGCTAATATTTCTTTATAGGTTTTTTAATATATATTTTGTTATTCATTTTATTTTTTTCATTTGTATTTCAATACTTTATATTTTAGAATTCCAATTTCGGGGACATGACAGAAGGAGATTAGAAACATATTGCCGCAGTTGCCGAATGTCAGCCTTAAGGGCTGCCTTATCTTCTCCATCCTTGAGCACTCTCTCCTTTAAATTACCTGTTGCAACCTCAAAGAGATTTACGTCAGTGTGTCGAGTGCTTCTATTGAGATTGGTCTTGACAACCGTGAAGTCGTCAATCTCAACCTCATTCATATTCTTATCCTCCAGTGGTGTAGCTGTCTCAATGATAATTTCACCATCTGAATTCTTCTCCACGTGAACTTGCTTCTTAGGTTTCTTCGCTGGTGTGTCTTGGTAGACGTTGTCAAACTCTGCAAAGTTCAACTGATATGAAGGCTTCCTCTTCTTCCTTCCCAAGATGTTCTCAAGCCAAGATGAGGTATCTTTACTAACTTCCCTAGGAGGTTCGACTTTAGTTTCATAGACCTCTTCAACCTTTGAATCTATATGGATGAGAGAAGACTTTGATGACTGCGGAGAATCAAGAGACAAAGGCACTGCTTCTGCTTGTGGTGTTGGTTCTTCTGCTACTTCTGATACAACTGTCAGTTGTTCCTGCTGAATCTCATCGGGGAACTCCTATTTTTTCTTTCAACTCTTCGCCATTTTGTTGACCTTCATACCTTCTAGAGGATTGTTCATAGCCTTCATTCTCGATTTTGGTTTGGAAGAAGGTAGGGATGACTGCACTACTATCAGCTTTGCAACTAGAATAGCTACCTTCTGCGTCCTCTTATTGCTTAGGAAAATCTTCTTGTTTTTGACAACCCGGCTCATTCTTTCCTCAATCGAGGTGCTCTCTTTGGTAGACTAATTGACTTGTGAAAGTGGTCGTTGCTCAATTTGATCTCTAGCATACGTGGGAAGTAGGACTTCTCCATCATCATCGGACAATACATCCACATCCTCTGACAAGAAATCAGCCATCTGTTGGAGGGTAAATCTGTTGTAACTGCGCCTACGCACTTCGAACTCATCCTCACAACTAGCCCAAAAATCTTCAACTACGGGCACATGAGCGTTATTCTGACCAAGACAGGATACAAAGACACCATGAGGATCATATGATCGCCTCTCATTGAACAATTTGAGGCCAAACTTTGACAATTCATCACCCATCAACTTGGCATCAGCTAATGATCTACATCTGTAGATACCCATCTCAACCGGAAAACTAAAAGCAGCCTTTTTTCGGTTCCGCAAGAATGTGTGAACTTCATACACTTGCCTAAGAAACTCCATGAACACCACCTCATCGGTGGGATACCTTGGTAACATGACTGGACTACTTGAGAAGCCGTACACCCTGATGTAGGAGAATGTGGGAAACTGGATAAACCAATCAGCCCACTCCACCATTGTCGACCTGGCATCTGCTGAAATTCGTAAATACAACTCATTGTCTAAATCTCTCACCGTATGCATCAAGAATGCATCATTCACCCGCTTGTAATGATGTGTTGACTTTGAAAACTCCAACTGTGGGTAATGATGATATACATGTTAAACACCTAGAGTTCCAATGACATTCAAACCTCTAAACTTGCCTTGAAAGGCCATTAGATATATGAGGTATGAAATCATGTGAAACCCATGTATCTTGAAAAACTCGTCATTTGATGGTGGAGACTATCACTGAACAAAGTTGGCAAGTCATAGAGTTTTGTCTTATCAATAATGTGAGAGATGATGTAAAACATCCAAGGCTGGAATTTATTGGCCTCTACTTGACCTGTGACGTCATTGAGCAGAGTAATCATGACTGCAAACTCCTCCTTGAACTCACCACATCCAACATTCTTTGGCAAAGCATTGTGCTTCTCTTTCAACCACTTTTGTGCAATCCTTTTCCAGTATTTGTCCTTTTGCATGTACCACACCTTTTCACACTCTTCAATGGAGATAACTATGGTTTTCGGCCACGGTGATATTGAAAAACACTTCTCAACATCGTCCAACCTGAAGCTGCAAACAATACGCCCATCTTCTGCTTGGAATTCTCGTGTTGTTGGATTGTAATGTTTGACACAAGCAATTACGAATTTAGGGCTCTACATCGAGATGAGGATTGAAGCTGTTTCAAGCAACCCGGAATGACCAGTATGTCTAACTGCAACATTACCTACGTCTTCCAAACCACGGAAATTAAACACTGGATTCACATGATCCAATTTAGTTTCAAATGTTTTCAAGAAATCATGTTACAACACTGGCTTGGTTATGATTTTCATGGGAGAATACTGCATACTGAAAAACTTGAATTTTTGACTGTAATCTCGCCTATGTTCGGAAATGTTTTACACAAATTGCTGAAAATATAATGTTGATTTTTCTTGAAAAAGCAGATTCCCGAGAAAAAAACTAAGGTCTGGGTTTTGTAGAGAATCATGTTCTGGATAGACCCAGTTGATCAGATTTCGAAAAAGTTGAGGGTTTCTCGAAAAAAGCATGAAAAAAGCAAATTCTTGAAAATATAAAATTTCCCAATCTTCAAGATGATCAAAAAGCAAGCGGACCCAGATTGATGGAAATTGAAAAAGATAACCCCCGTTTTTTTCAAACGTGATGCCCTAGAAAAAACGATTATGGAAAAGCGTTCTTATGTGCAACCTGAACTCAAATCCACGAAGAACACTAAAAAAGCACCACGTTTTGGCCTCCCAATCTTGATGTGACGAAAATTCTATGTTTCCTCCTCTAGATGCTAACCTAAAAAAATATGTGAATAATGAATGCCAAAGCCTCCTTAAATAGGGTTCGAGGACGAAAAAAAAACGCTTTATTCTCCAAGCTTTAAAACTTTCAACCCAATCCAGAATCAAAAACGTTGAATGTAGTCACTGTTTTGAATGACGAATGACGAAAAATTGAAAAATTTATAAGGCATTGCTCCTTGGGCGCCCCTGGCTAGCTAGGGTGCTTTTCATCACCAAAGTTGGAAACATTTTCAAGATTTTCAACCTTTCCTTGATAAAATGCCTCCATTTGATCTTCTATTCCGAACGTCTGACAGGTCCTATGAATTGGTTGATGGATTTGTTGTGAAGCCTGATCAAATCTGAGAGAAGTCTCTTGGAGGCTGCAAACCCTAAATACAGCTTCTTAGTGCTGAAAATCTTGGGCGCCCCTAGCTGACTAGGGCACCCATGTTTGCCAAAGTTAACCATTTTTTTATGTTTTCCAACTTTTCAAATTTGTCCTTTTATGTTTCTCGTGCTTCGTTCTCTGTTCAATCTACAATTGTCGGCAACTGATGAATCTGATGGTCTGGTTGAGATATCGACTAGAAAGCTTGAAGAATTTTGAAAAAGATGATTGGTTTTGCAAACCCTAAAAGCTAGTTTTGATGGTCCAAAACCCTAGGCACCCCTAGCTAGCTGGGGCGCCGATAATCACCAGACTTAGAATGTTTTTGAAGATTTTCATGATTTACAATTTGCTCCTTTGATGAAACATCTTTGTTCGATCCAAGATTCTAGCCATTGGACTGATCCAGCGACCCGACTGATGGATTCATTGTGAAGCCTGTAGAAATCTTAGAAGAACCCCCAAAATTGCAAACCCTAAAAATTGATTTTGACCCCTTGAAATGTTGAGCGCCCCTAGCTAGCTAGGGCGCCTTTATTCTCCAGAGTTCGAAAAATTTCAAGATTTTCAACATTTTGCTCTTACTCTTCGTCCTCTCCGCTCCGTGTTTGTCAGTTGCTCGTGCATCGAATGTTGGGAACTGAAAAAAGTGGCTAAGGCAAGGAATCCCAGGTGCCCTCCTTGAATTAAGGCGCTTGGACTCTCTAGACTTAGTTTTATTTTTCACAATTTTTCAAGATTTTCAGATTTCTCCCCTTCATTCCTCGTATCTCTAGCGTCTTTCGCCATTGATCAATCTATGCAGCGTTTGAGACCTTGAATCTGACACCTGGCAGTTGACCATCCTCCATTTATAACCTTAATTTGATTACCCTTAGAACTCACCAACGTCCAAATAGGAAATATTGCATTGTTGAAGAAATAGAGGACAGGACCAACTACCAAAAATACACTTACTAAAAATAGCGACTGCTAAAAATGGTAAGTGTGCCCAAACACCAAACTAGCACAATTTGATATGTACTGAGACGTACTACAAATAGTACATACTAAGAATGGCCACTGTGATTTGACATATATATATATATATATATATATATTGGATGTATGTTGACTAGCTCGCGATATATATATATTTGTTTAATATATATATATATATATATGTAATTATATATTAAAGATTATATATATAAATTATAGTTATATTAAAACATATAGATATATATAAATATATATTTTTATATACTCGGGTATTTAAATTATAGTTATATAAAAATATGTTTTATATATTTATAACTATAATTATATATATAATTAAAATATTAATCTCTCATATTTGGAAATCGAATTATTTCCTATATTGATTTTATAATAATCTTTTAACTATGGAAATTGGGTTATATCATATTCAACAGAATATTAAATCATCAAACTATGGGAATCGAATAAATTGAATTATTTCTAGATCAATTAAATATTTACCTTTCAAACTTTGGAAATCAAAATATTATTAAATCAAAATATTTTTGTTGCTTACCATTTGAACATTTGAAACAAACGGCATTTGAGGGAGTCGCACGCCTTGTATTGACCAAGTCGTTGGTAAAATGCAACGCAACTAGGAACCCTATCAATTACGCCCGGAAAAGATGCAAGTTGTATACATTTTAACAATGACCATTTCTTTGATATCTCCTAAATCCGCCATTTCTGAAGAAACTAGCGCCACATCTAGAAAATGAACCTGTAGGTGTCAATTAGTAAATTCATCATGTGCAATGGAATTAGTCTCCATTTTGCTATCACTTACTGAAAGCCTACTCATCATGTTGAAACTGAGTAAGGGAGAGAACTTGCGCCACATGCTAGGTTGAATAATTCATATTTCAATGGTGGTAAACCACATGCCACCAGTAAAGGAAATCGTTGGTGTTGGGGTCTTATAAATAGTCGCCCCATTCTTCATTGTTTACACGGAACATTTTTCTTGATCATTATTGATTGTTCTCATTCGTATAACTCTATCATTTCATGTTACTCATAGTTTGAGATTACCAGTTTGTGCTATTACCATATGCGTATAATTCTAAGAGTCATTAGCTACAATCATACATCATTTTCTGAGTGACAATTGATACAATCATCTTCATAATTCTAAGTGATATTAATATTCAACAGTGTTCATATTTCTGAGAGATTGTTTACATTTAGAGTGAAGCGTATTCTACCCAAGGAGTACGTTAGTTCAAATACTATTTTCTGAGAGGGAAAAAGAGGAAAATCTTGTAAGGAAATTATCATCTTCTGAGGGACTGGGAACTTTATTCATGAAACTGGATTGAGCAACCAAAGGAGAAGGCTGCCCTGTCAACATCATCTAGGAAGCGATAACAGGCATGGGGTTTTCTACTTCTTAATGTTTGCAAAAGAATTATTGTGTTTTCTTTACTGCATGAAATGTGTTTTCTGCCTGTGCAATAGAAGTGTTTTTGTTGTCTTCTGGAAAAAGGAATTGAAGCCTTTAGGCTGCTTTATTAATGTGTTTTTAAGTACTCCATAATAGAAGTTTGCTTGACACAAATACTTAATTGTATTAGAAATGTCAGTTCGACACAAGTATTTAACTATACTATATATGTAATGTTCCCTTCTCAACAGTGATCTGACAGTTGGCCGTTAGTCTATCCTGGTGACCCGTAGACTACTCGAAAGCAGAAATTAGGGTTTCCTATCTTCTGGGAGGATGTTTCCTATCTTTTGGGAGGATGTTTCAGCTTTTTCTAGAACTTGCTTCTGGAATCTTGGTATATGGTCGGCAACTCCTTTCTGGGTTTTCAGAGAGTTTCACGTTGGTATAACTGGCATGATGATCCGAGTGACTTCCTGGATTTACTATTTTTAGTAAATTCTATTTCTAGCAGTGGCCCTGTTTGACTCAGTGCTTTTGGCTTTCCTCATCAGTTGGTTCAGTTGGCAATATCAGAATCAGCGCCTGGATGCAGTTTCTGGAGAGATAAGTTGTTTTAATTAAAATAATGTTTTATTTTAATTATAACCCCCTTGGTCTAGTTTTACAACTTAAGTTATTTTTAAAAGGGGATTTTTATGGGTTGGCGCCTCATCAAAAGGGTTAAGTGAAATATGTATCTTTTTTATTAATGTCAACTTGGGGAAAAAGGTACGCAAACTTAAGGAGGTTTGTAATAAATTAAAAGCGTGGAATTTAACTTGGGAAAAGGGACGCCACTTGAGAGTCATGAGTCAACATCAAATTAGGTTGACTCCTTGAGTGGGGCGCACCTTCTGGAAGGTTCCTGTGATGCTTGGCAAAGTTATAAAAAGGGAGTGTAGGGTCTTCTTTCTTCATCTCAGTTTTTCAGTATTGTTATGTTGTCGAAATGGTATCAGACTTGCTTCGAGGAATGCATACCTCCTAGCTGGCTTAGCTTCTTGCTTGAAAGATAGCAACTAGTTGAGAATAGGTTCTTTTGAGTCATTTTGTAATCTACAGTTGAGTTTTCTTATATTTTTCAGTCCATTTCATAGTTGTTGTTTGGCCTATGGCTGATATGGTTTTATGCTCATATGTTAGAGAGTGATTTTATTTTGCTTATGGGTAATGTGGGAATGTGTTTGGATGGTTGAGGCAACCCCTTCCACCAAATCTTAGATTTTATTTCCATGTTTTGGATTTTATTAAGCAAAATCGCCCCTTCTCTTGGGCCGTACCTTTCTGGAGTTGCTTGGTTTTGCGTGCCAATTTAATATGGAGTTTTTGAGCTGGTTTTGTGCTTCCATCTTGGGTGCCATCAATCTTAGATCATATTGCATTTTGTTTCATGAAGTTTGAGTGAGATTTGAGGGAGTTGTCATTATTTTTGTGAATTTCTATGTGGCTGGTCTTGCAATTTCAGTGCAAGTCTGTCATAACCAGATTATCAAAAATGGGGTTGTGAGCTGGATTTATGTTTGAGAGATCAAATAGGGTTAAAGGAGTCTTCACATTTTATCACAGCAGTTTACGTTTGTTCTTGAAGAGAAGAAGTGATATCTTATTGTAAGCTGAGCAGTAGTACTGCCAGTATTCATGGTTATTTGCCATTCCCCACAATTGTGGAAGAGACTAGTACCCTTTCAGTCTATAGCTTAAGTATAATCACTGCATTCCCGCTGAACAAGTGGAAGAGGTTGGCTTGCCGCCTATTTGCTTAAATTGTAATGCATTCTCATCATTTGTTGATCGGCTGAGCCGTCAAAATGCTCCCGTTGAATAAGTGGTCGAGTTGCACTTTATTTTCAGTACTGTACTTTCATTTCAGTCCTCCCGCTGAACAAGTGGTCGAGTTGCACTTTATTTTCAGTACTGTACTTTCATTTCAATCCTCCCGCTGAACAAGTGGTTGAGTGATTGCACTTCTTTTCTATTACTTTCAGCAAGCTCTTGTTTTGCTAATGATCCCCTTACGTGTATGCTCTCAACCTTGCCCGCATTGGGATCTGGGTTGATAAGAGGAGAGGGTTACATTCAGCTGGTTTATGTTTGCACTAATGCTAATGGGTGAATTTAGCTGTGTAACAAAATGAAAAAATTGGCCAGTATATTTCAATATATGTCAAAGAGATCACTTGCCTAAGGAATTAAACTATACCATAAGAGGTACAACATAGGTATTTAAATATACTGGATATGTTTGAACATGGGATGCAACGTGTTTGTATATTTACTCTGTAGTAGGAGGTGATTGTGTTTCTCAGTTAAGTATATACTAGGCTTGATTTGAATGCAAGAGTCACTTGAGGTACACCAGTTGAGTTATTAGGTTAACTCTGAAAGCTTGTGTTACTCCTAGGATAAGCATGGGAACGGACTTGTGTACTTACTTGCTAAAAAGATTCATTACTAGTAGACTAGTTTGTTGTAGGTTAGTCCGGGGTGACAGATTTACCCATTGAAGGACAATACCTATGCGTAGTGTAAGATAGCCCTAACTCAAATCAACCTTGTATAATGTACGTGATAGATGACTCTCAATAGAAATACTGTATGAAACCCTTTGATCAACATAGTGTAATGTACAAGACATCCACTTAGACTGTGTGATGATTACACTGTCAGTTCACCGTGATCTCGTATTACATGCTAGTTCAAGAGTTGTCAGATTGCACAGGTTCTAATTATGTAGGACACAGCACTATGCTCAGTTGGTTACAATATCAGTTACTCCACCAATCTCTTCCTCGAAGAGAGGGCCATCTATCGAATGATAGATGTGCGGGGGACCACATTATAAGTCTGTGGTTGGCGGAAAAGCATCTGAGTGATGCTTCTCTTCCACATCAGGCTACTAAAGCACCAAGATTTGAAAGGACAGATTCCTGGACCTTCTTACTACTATTTGTTCTAAAACTCATTGGAGCTATGTTAGTTAGGGTACGTTTTCTCGTTACTTGTACTTCTGAAGTTATTGTAATGAAATGGAATTTTTATTGTAATTTTAATATGATATCTTGTTCATATATTATCAATAAAAGAAAAAAAAATTATATTGCAATGACTTGAGAAAAAGTTTATTTACTCTTGCAATGTAAATTTGGAAATTTTTATTTTACCGATGGGTCGGGTTTTTACAAGTAGGGTAAGTATGTTCGTTTTTGTTTTATTGGCACACTTGGCACCTAAGTCACCAAGTTCAAATTCAAATTCGAGTTCGGCAACATTGAAATTCGGATGAAATTCGACAAGGAGAAAATTCGAAAAGTAAAAAATTCGAATTACATTCGTCTTATATAATTTTGATTTTTTACATAAATAAGTAATAAACTTAAAATAAATAAATAAATAATATTGATATACTAATATGTTTTAATATATTAATAAAGCTAAACACAAAACAAAATAAATAATAAATATGTTTAAAAATATACTTTAAATTTTAAATAAATATTATAAATATATAAATAATAAATAAATTAAATTATATATTAAATAATATTTTTAATCTATTGATTTTAAAATATTAAATTTTAACATTATAAATAAAAACCAAAGTTAATTAACAAATGAACATAAATAAAAATAATATTACATATAATATAATATTAAAATATATGAAAACATAACATAAATAAATAATATTAAAAAAATATAAAAACATGACAAAAGAAATGATATTAAGAACATATTAAAAATAATATTAGAAGGGCTAAAGGAGCCACCAGCGTTGAAGAAGACCTACAAACCCACCGGTGCCTAAGACTTGCCGGAGTCCATTTACAGTCCAGCTCCAGCTCCAATCCTGACAACCCGCTCATGGTTGAGTGCCCGATTGATGAGTGTCGACACTCCCATGACCTACTGTAAACCAGAATGTCGTCGAAGAAGACCAATACAAATCTTCGCAGCTGAGAACTGAAGACCCTGTTCATGCTAGCCTAAAAGGTGGCAAGTGCATTAGTTAGACCGAACGGCACAACCAAGAACTCGAAGTGACCGCAATGGCACCTGAAAGCGGTTTTCTCAATGTCCTGCTCCCTCATTTGAATCTGGTGGTACCCTGATCTCAAATCAATCTTCGTAAAGAAGATAGCACCATGCAACTCATCAATCAGCTCATCAATGCGTGGTATCGAGTACCTGTTCTTAATCGTCCTCTTGTTTAGCTGGCGGTAGTCTATGCACATCCGAAGTGACCCATCCTTCTTCTTCACCAATACAACCGATGAAGCAAAAGGTGACTTGCTAGGTCTAATGTGTCCCGTGGCCAATAACTCATTGATGGTCTTCTCAATCTCATCCTTGAGTCATTTCGGATGCCTGTAGGGTGTAATCATAATGGGCTTTGCGCCCTCCTCCAACTCAATGATATGCTGAGTGCCTCTGTCTGGAGGTCTACCAGGTGGAATGTCGCTAAACACTTTGGAGTGTTTAGTCCTCAGTATCTGGATGTTTGGATGGTACTCACTCTTCTACTACTCCTGCTGTGCTGGCATTAACATACACTGTGCAGCCCAGTCAACCATGTCATGACGAATGAGTCTCTCCATCCGCCTGTACGAAACCATCCTCAGATTACTGTCTCTAATGGCCTTGATGACATGAGGTCTCCCATCAACCTTGAACTTCATCTCCATGTCACGTAGATTGAGTGTGAACTCACCCAAATCGTGAAGCCATGCCATCCCTAACACCACATCAGTATCTCCCATGTTAACAACATAGAATTCAGTCTTGAATTCATCGTTGTTCAACCACATCGAAAGATCAGTAATCTTTCTGTCACATTTGAGGGTGTACCCATCAGCCACCTTAACTCAGATACCCTCAAACTCCTCTGTCTGTATGCCACGTTTCTCTACCAACCGTGCATCAATGAAATTATGAGTGGCACCAGTGTCGAGTAGAGTGATTACCTTCTGTCCTACTAGAAGCCCACGAAGTCTAAACGACCCATCTTTCTGAAGGCTAGTCAAATGTGCCTCCTGTAGCTTCCTACCTCCTTCGTTTTCACCCTCATTTTCGGAGCTGTCATCATCTGAATGCTCAGAATCAGCTTGCTGGTCTGACAGATCAGATTGCTCTTCCCCCTTATAAAACCATTCCATCTGATTGTTTTTAACCTTGGGACGAAGAGGGCATACATGTTTTTCATCATAGGGTGCTGTTGTGACCTTTTTCACACATCACCCCATCAAGATGGGGACCCCCTAAATTTTGCTTCATTCTGGTCTTTTGGCTTTGGTTCGCTCTCTCTCTGGTCTCTGGTCCTTCCGGGGATGTCCCGTCGTTTGACCCAGGTTGAAATATTGGTTAAGTCTAGGTAATTAGGGTTTTCATCCTTCAGGCTTATTAAAGGTCAAACTGAGTTATAAAATTGAAATCTAAGCTTAGTGCAGCAGTCAGAAGACTTCCAGCAGAGTCCCCCTAAATTTTCACTGTATTCCGGCAACTTACTATTTTTAGTAAGTCTTCAATTTGGGACTATTTTATTGAGATTTTGGAATTCTGTCAGTTCCACTGCATCCGGGTAACATCAAGCTGCCTACACGTAAATTTTGAGCCAGATCAGACAACTTGCTATTTTTGGCAGTTCAGGCTTCAAGAGCCATTTTCAGGGTTTCCACATGAGCTTTTCAGATGCATGTCTGGAGAATCCTTCTGGGTTTTCCAAAACCTTCGCAGTGATGTAACATGCAAACCGAGACAACCACTTTCAGAGTTCAGCCTTCGGAGGCTATTTTTAGGGTTCGCATGCAGTGTTTTTCAACGCATGTCGGGTTTTTCTTTATGGGTTTTTCGAGAGCTTCGCAACGGTGTGACTTGCAAGCGGAGAAGATCGAGTTTTGAGGACTTACTATTTTTAGCCAGTGCATGCATGCAGACCAGTTTTCTGGGTTTTTCCGGGTTTTTTGAGATCCCGCGGGCAATATGACATGCAAAATCATCCGGCAGTGGATGAGTCACTTTTCAGACAGTTTCTATTTTTAGCAGGTACACTCCGGCAGCCGCCCAACACTCCAATCCAGCAAGCAGAACGACATGCAGAAGGAACGAAGTCAAACGGAGACCGTTCGGGATACATGCAAATCAAATTAGGGTTTCCACTTTTATAGGGGGGTAAAATCCAAAAATAGCCGAAACAAAGTACCCCACCCATGTCAGCACACTTCAAGGCACCTGCTGGCAAAATTTGAGCAAAGTCGGAGAACTTACTATTTTTAGTAAGTCAGGGCACGGCTATAAATAGCAGGTCAGGGCAGAGGACTGGCAGAATAGGTTCACCAGGCAGAGAATATCATCTGATGAAATTTTCAGGCAAAACGGAGCCTTAGAGGTTGAAAATCAAGGGATTTGCTAAAAATAGCACAACTTGCTAAAAATAGAATGCAAGAGCAGGGGCAGGCAGAGGCTTGAAAATTGTCTAAGGCAGAAATAAAAGTAGACCCATGAAAATGCGCCCACCTTGATGACTCTCTTAAAACTCCTAAGGCATAAAACAAAAGCTCATACCTCAAAATGCGCCCTCAAGGAAAGAGAGAGGTAAAAAGTTTCTAAGTCATGAAAACGAAAGTGGAACCTATGAAATGCGCCCATGGTGGAAATGAAAGTAGACCCATGAAAATGCGCCCACCTCAAGGATTGAAGCCTTGAAAAGTTTCTAAGGCAAAAACAAAAGCTCACCTAGTAAAATGCGCCCACCTCAAGGATTGAAGTCTAAAAAGTTTCTAAGGCAAAAACAAAAGTAGCCCCTTCCAAATGCGCCCACCTAGCAAAACAGAAGCATGGCCTAGCATTTGCGCCCAAGGAGAGGTGAGGGAGTTTGAGAAAAATGAAAAACACCTAAGGCATAAAACAAGGTGTAAAGTGAGCTCGATAAAATATTCTAAGGCACACAAACGAAAGTGTCAAGGGTGAAATGCGCCCTCAAAGGAAAATGAAAGCTTGGCCTAGCATTTGCGCCCATGATGAAGAGGAGATGGCCGAAATTTTCCTAAGGCATGAAGTGAAAGTAGAGAGGTCAAAATGCACCCTCAAGGAAGGTGAGGATATGAAATATTTCTAAGGCATAAAATGAAAGTAGAGAGGTCAAAATGCGCCCAAGGCAAGATAAAGTGGCTAGGACTTGGAGAAATTTCTAAGTCAAGAAAATGAAAGTTCAAGACCCCATATGCGCCCAAGGTTGCTGGAGAAAATTTCCTAAGGCAACGAAATAAAAGTGGAACCTAGCAAATGCGCCCTCACCTTGAAAGGATATTCTAACTGTTTGGGAATTTTCTAAGTGAGAAATCAAGGCTTGATGAGTAAAGTACGCCAAGGTTGCTGGAGAAAATTTCCTAAGGCAACAAAATAAAAGTAGACACATGAAAGTGCGCCAGAGGTGTAAAGTGAAGGAATTTTTTTTTAATGAAATAAATATTTCATCAAAATGTATACGCCTGTGGTAGAGAAAGTGCTAGAAATTTTTTTCTAAGTGATATAACACTTCACTAGGGAAAAATACGCCCTTGGCATGGAAGGATGATTTGATGAGTTTTAAAATTCTCCAAAGGCAGTTGAAAGTTGACGAATTTTTTTTCAAGGGGAAGATTTGATATCGATGAATATTTTCCATGGGTCAAGTGAAAATCAAATGAACCCGTTTAAAAGGCACCCATGAGTTGGGAAATTTTAAAATTAATTTCCTAAGGGAAATTTTAATATTCTCAGAGGAAATTCGTTTTGACTAGATTATTTTCCTGACAGAAGTTAAATCTCAAAGGACGAATTATTTCGAGCACGCAAACAATTTTTAATCGCCCGGAGTTGAACATTTTAATGAGAGAATTTAAAATGTCTAAGGCAAATTTTATGAAATCGAGGATTTAAATGACAGACATTTTAAAAGTTGGAAATATATTTACAACTCCCACGAATTTTTTCGAGTTGAATTTATTTAAATACTGCGAGATTTTAAAATGGAATTTTAAATCAAGTCAAGTGATTGTTTTTCACGCGAGTTGTTTAAATCGCCAAGAGTTAACTGGCAGACTAAGAGGAAAATTCGAAATTTGAAGAAGAAGGAATCATTATTAATAGCGACTGCCATAATGACCGGCTGACGACTAGCCCACTACCGCGCTTGAATTAGAAGATTCCGAACGAAGAGAGTGGAAAATTGATGAAGGTGCTAAAAATAGCCCCAGCACTACTTAGCAGGATTCTCCGAGAAAAGTTATTTAAACAATCTCTTCTCTCATTTCTCCTCACATTGTTTTGAAGTTGAAGTTGCTGGAGAAGTTCTTGAGAGATTGAAATATTTTCCAAGTGGTTGAGGAGAGAAATTCTGTGAGAGTTTATTTTATTTCGGAGTGTTGAGTTGCTGAAAGTGCGAAGTGCTGGAGAAATTTTCATTTGCCGAGACTCTTTCTTTCAAAAAGCTGAAAGTGTGTTGCTGCAACTTCGAAGTTGAAGGTTGAAGTTATTTTCCGGAGTTGCTGGAGAATTTAATTCTCAAAGAGCTGAAAGTGGAGTTGCTGCGAAGTTCGAAGTTGTATACTGGAGAGCTAAGATTTTATTTCCAGATTGTTGAAGTCGCTGCAGACTTGCAAAATTGTAGAAGATTTCTTTTCTCTGGAGATCTTTATTTTCAAGCTACTGAAAGTCGAAGTGTTGAAGAAATTTAAACATTGAGAAGTTGAGGAAGTTGAAATTTCATATTGCTGGCAACTCTTTATTCCTCTAATTGCTGAAGTTGACAAAGTGAAGTCAAGGTTCGAACTATTTGTGCTGGAGAAATTAGCTACATTGCTGAAAGTTATTAGCTTGCTGCGTTTTTTCTTCACCAGTCAGAAGTGCAGTTGCTGAGAGTTGTCTCTAAACTCAGAGATTTTTATACAGTACGAGGTTTGGGGTTAGAAATTTATGCTGAGAAATTTTATTTTCAAAGCTAACTCCGTATTCGCAGCCATCTCGGGAATTGTTTTATTTTAAAAATCTGCAGTCTAGCTTATCCTTCTATTTTATTTTGCAGATGGCTGGCGCAAAGGATGTTGCAGGAACAAGCAGAGCCGCAGGCAGAGCTGCAAACACTGAAGCAGGCAAGGCTGGCTCATCTCGACAGTAAATGATTAAGAGGTTCATAAGCCATTTCTCCCAAAGTCAGCAATATGTTATGGATTAAATGACACTCAACCTTGGTTCATTTAATCTAAATGTGCACTCAAATCAGGATGTTCCGGGCTATTAGGGGCCAACAACCATCCACACGCACATACTATAATGAAGAGTGGAATCTGCAAATGCTAGTTTTCCTCGCACCAAGTTGTCCCAAGCTAATGGCGGAGTGCCAATCACTACAAGCCATTTAACGAGATTCCATTGGTTCTCGGATGGTAAACTGCTGTCCTCAATACTAACTGGATGCCATCGAGAAGAGCATTTGGGATTCCTAACCCACGAGAGATGTTATACAGAACAAACAAGAGGGCAGATAAGATGCACTCTTCCTCTTTCGAAAGAGTCACTGCAGTCATCAACAAAGTTTGGATGCAGAAGCCGAGGCCACCCCGCACTAAGCTCCCAAAGCAGATAATTGCCGAGGACGTGAAACAAGAATACTGTGATTTGATAATGATGCTGAGCCGGGTGAATGGGAGTGCACAGGCTTACATTTTCGAGTCTTGGATGTTCTACTTCATCGAGATCATCTTGGAAGGAAAAGAGTGTGTCGATTGGGCTAGGATGATTAGCAACCACATTGATGAGCAATTCAGGAGCTTGAAGGTGACGAAGACTTTCTACATGAGCTCATATGTGATTTACATGTTGGCCAGAATGACTAAGTACAGAGGGATTTCGTACAAAGAGCCAATCAGCTGTGCCCCTGGTCAATTCAAAATTCATGAAGCCTGCACACAGCTACATTTGGCTAACATTGCCAACTATAAACGGGCAAATGATGCATTCACAATGCACATCGCGAGGACGCTTCAGCAAAGGATGCAGCAGAGAATATCTAAAGAAGCACAGACATTGATTGAGGAATATGGGTATTGGCTCATCCAATTCCCGAAATTCACATATATTAGGCTGCAAGGGTTCACTTCGTATCCGTATCGGTTACCGCGATACCCCACTGATCACATAGTAATGCTTGAGATATCTAGGCAATTGATTGCCTACGATAAGATTCAGAAAAGGAAAAAGAAGGGTGGGCTTGATTTCCCTATCACCATGGGAAATTCCATTGAGGTGTGTCCCTCTTTGCAAGCGGCCAGAGAGGCAGAGGATGAGCTGCAATCTTATCATTTGTCATATCACACAGGCAGGCAGGATTTCGATCCTTACGGGAACATCCGGATGGTACAAAACGTTGAATACCGGCACAGAGCTCATCTGGAGGACTTCTGGGCAAATGCAGTGGATGAGGCTGAGATAAGAAGAAGGATGTTTTCCAGACTTCCTCTCAAGTTGATTAGAGAATGTGAGATTATTCCAGTTCCCGACCAGGTGGAGGAGGATGTCAACGCCATGCAACCCGACTATGGGTCAGTTAGGGATACTCCTGTCCCACCACCTGATTGGTCCGAGCCAGAGATCATGGACTTGGACACTCTTTCTATCCCGGTGATGACTTTTACCAGGACTTGGGTCGACAGACATGTATGTAGACTGAAGAGCAAGTCGATCGCCCTTACTTATAGCTTGATGGGTGACCCAAGGCCGTTATCGGTAAAAAAGGGGAAACAAATTGCTCAGACATCGAGGGCACAAGTGGAAGTGCCAACCCAACCGATACCGTTGAGGATAGAACAAGCATCACTCGTGCACTCACAAACTCAGTCTTCGAGTTTGAGAGTGGTTTCATTATTTGCCGATCAGAGGGCAGGATTAGAGGAAGAGCCGGGACTTGAGGAGGTAGATCAGCCCAACGCCCGGGAATCAGCTAGTGTCGGTCTATCCAGGGGCGGCCAACATGAGGAGGAAGAGGAAACAAGGGCTGACACACATTTTCAGCAGATGTTGGACACGGCTTTGGAAGAAGAGGAAAACAAAGAACAAGGGACCCAAGGGTCGAGAGATACCCAGCTTATAGAGGAGGATGAGCCTGAGCAGACCAGTGCAAGAAGAGAGGAAGTGCACGAGATGGAGGCAACAGAAGAACAGCCCCTTGTCATTTGTAATCCACAGCAGACAGTGCCTGATTGGCTTTCCGACAGAATGAGGAGAGAACCCGAGGATGATACGGATCCAGCCATTGAGATGGAAGAGTTCCTCAGAAGGATCAGTGCGCCACCAGAGAAGAAAAGGGCCCGAAAGTTTTCAAAGATCTCGACCGACGAGTCAGGCTCCCGCACGCTTCAGGTGGCTATTCCGAGGGAAGAATGTGATCGAACCGAGGAGAGGCCTGAAAATTATGTGATCACCACAGTAGAGTTGGGTCGTCCTACGGGAGCCCAAGTTATCGAGGAGTTCAATAACTCCTATCAGGCATTGAAGGATCAGTTGCTCCGCACGGAGGGGAAGTATAAGAAATTGAAGAAGGAGCACAAAACCTTGATAGGATATATGTAGAATCTAGCACGTCCAGGTGAACCAGCAGACCCAGCAGTAGAACGTCCATCGGAGCTTCCGAATGAGTCAGTTGTTGCCTTAGAGGATTTGAAGAAAATGGAAACGGAGGCGGACAAGTGGGTTAGCCGTGTTCATGCTGAGACAGGGAAATTCATGGAGGACCTTGCCGATGCTTATCGACAGGCCCCAAATATTTTGGCACGGATGGATATAGTAGATCAGGCCTGGGGTGATACTCGCATCTATCAAACGAAGACTGTACTTCGTTTGGGGGCTTTGATGCATGTACCTCTAGAAACCTTAGTGGATGGAGGTGTAATTCAGAGAGGTGATAGGTATGATTTCACCAGTTGGTACTCCTCGGTGGTCACAGGTCGTGGATTTCACGACGCAGCAAGGGCAGATTCAGCTAAAGTGAGGAAAGCAATGGGCAACATCTTGGGGGGAGTCCTCAATACATTAGAAGCCATATTTGCTAGAAAGTTGGTCCTAGAGGAGATAACTGCTGATGGCTTGAAAAGTAGACTGCCTCCATTCTTCTCAGCTGCGAGGTCACTTGTCCTGGATGACTTTGAGAATGTCTCCACATTCTCTAGTATAATTCAGCATACCTAGGACGCCTTAGTGACATGGAGAAAATCTTACACCAGATACGGACAGACGGTAGCAGTCTTGGAGTTCCAGCTCAACCATATTCCACCGATCTCTACACAAGAGGTTGAAGCAGTATTGACCCGATTGATCGAGTTTGCTATCCGGGAGAAGGCCAGTGGGAACGCGCTGCTTGATGAGGATCTTCTTGATGATGGTAGTGGGCATTAATTGCTCATTATGATTCCTGCAGGGGAGTGGAGAATATTCTGTGCATTCATTGCCCACTCCTCTCTGTGGCGGTTTTTAGGGCAGAAACCCTAATCAAGGCATAGGTGGCTCAATCTGAGCCCTTCATTGTAATTTGATCTGAACCGTCCACTGAATTGGACTTATTATAAAAGGGGCATCCCCCCTCATTTGTAATCAATTAGACATTAGATCAAGAATTGAATCAGAGCGAGAGTAGAAGGCATATAGCATTTAGCTTAGAAGTTAGCTTAGATTGAGGAGGAAAGGAAGTTTTCCCATTGAGGACTTTGTAAGAAGTTGTTGTGAACACTCTCATAATATAAAGATTTATCATTGTTTGGTGGTTCTATCTTCTATTGTGAGTAGCTAGCAAGGCTTGTTCGTCTTTCCAATTCAAGTGGATAGAGTAGAGTAGACTTTGTTTATGCAAGTAGTTGTTAATTGTGGAGTGTGGCATTGTGATTTGAGCATATCTTCTTTCATCCATACCACTAGCGGGCTTACTGATGGTAAGTTCGCCTTGCGTGGTCAACTGGAGTATTAGAACTTAACTTCGATTGTGGCTCATATGTTTGTATGCGTCGTAGTGATGGTATGAACATGTTGTGTCATAGTTTGAACACCTTTCTCATCCTTTGAAGATTGCACCAACTTTGTCGGAGTTGTTCGAAAGGAGACAAAGCAAAGTTTGGTTTGAAGCTTGTTTAAGTCGATCCTCGTTCTCCATCCTTTAGAAGTAGATTTGTAGAATCCCTATCCCTATCCCCTTTTAATTCTGCATTTCCGAGTCAGTTTAGATACCAGAACAATATCGCCAAATCATTTGATGTCCTAATTGCTTCACGGAGTTGAACAACTACGTAAGTCCCCTTGAAATAACCAGCAAAACACATCAACCAACTGAGTCTATTCGCGATAAAAGGAACCTTGGAGTCGAACACATGAACTTTCAAGCAATCTTAGCATGTGGGACACTTTGATCAAGAGAGAATAGAGTGACCCTTGGGCAACTTTATTCTGTGCTGGCGCTGTCATAAAAGGCACGTCAACATTACCCATGCATTTTGGTGAGATGAAACATTTACCATATGGATACTCTTGCATTCCTATTTCTAGAGGCGACCTTCCATGTTCATTTGATCAGTGTTCTTTAGACTTTTGGTACTTGTGCCATCTGTATCTTTGAGGTCTAGATATTTTGCTTTTGTTTTCCGTCTGATTTGAGTAGTGTCGTTGGGGACACTCATGCAGATTCTTGTCTTCTTGATCTTGATCATCATTTGTTTCAAGGGAGATTCTTCTTTCGGCATTATAGCACTCATTCTTCGACAGAGTTTGTAATTTCTTCATGCTTTAGTTGTGTTCCTCATGTTCATCCTTTGTTCCTACACTTTTTGGGACAATCTTGTTTTGGAGGCTTCTCAGTCTTTCATTCTATTTTGGAGGCTTCTTCATTCCTTCACTTGTATATCTCTCTTTTGGAGAGGAGTTTTCTCCCATTGGGTTTTTCTCCTTTTCTCCAGTTGTGAGAGATTTGATTGTTTGTACATGGGTACCTCACCAGGCCTTGTTTGTCGGGATCTGTTGTGACCTTTTCAAACATCACCCCATCCAAGACGGGGACCCCCTAAATTTTGCTCCATTCTGGTCTTTTGGCTTTGGTTCTCTCTGTCTCTGATCTTTTGTCCTTCTGGGGATGTCCCGTTTGACCTCAGTTGAAGTGATTGACGAATTTATGGTTTCTATCCTTTAGACCCGTTTGAGGTCAAGATTGAGTTACTCAAGTGAAATCTAAGTGCAGCAACACATTCAGAAAGATCAAGGCAGAATCCCCCTGAAATCTCATTGAAATCCGACAACTTACTATTTTTAGTAAGTACCTAATTTGAGGCTTGTTCCTCAGGATTTCAAGATTCTAATGACTTTAGCACAATCAGGTAGCTTCAGAGTGCCTACACGCAAAATTTGAACAAATTCAGACAATTGGCTATTTCTAGCAGTTCAGCTTTCGGAGGCTATTTCCAGGGTTTAGACAAGTAATTCTCCGATAAATGACAGGAGAATTGATCTAGGTTTTCCAAGACCTTCGCGATGATGTAACATGCAAGCCGAGATGGTGACTTTCAGGGTATAGCCTTCCGAGGCTATTTTTAGGGTTTGCATGCATGAATTTTCAATGCATGTCTGGATATTCCATTTGGGTTTCACGAGAGTTTCGCAGTGATATGACATGCAAATGGATCGGATCAGTTTTCAGGGACTTATTATTTTTAGCCAGTGCTGGAACTTTGACCAGTTTTCTGGGTTTTTTGAGATCCCACGGGCACTGTGACATGCAAACTCGTTCGACATCCGATGGACCACTTTCTGGACACTTACTATAAATAGTAGGGTCATCCCAATAGCTACCCAACACTTCATTCCAACGAGCAGAACAACAAACAATATAAATCAAGGCAATCAGGAGCAGTCGGGAGCACATGCAAATCAGATTAGGGTTTCCCATGCTATGTTTAAAAATAGATGAAGCAAAATGCAAAGATGTCAAAACGAAGCACGCCACCATGATCAGCATCCTTCGGGCTACCTACTGGCAAATTTTGAGCAAAATCGGAGGACTTACTATTTTTAGTAAGTCAGGACACGGCTAAAAATAGCAGGTCTGCGTCGGAAGTTGGTATGAACAGAGCACTCAAGTTATCGTGATCAGACACAGCAAGTTTCAGGTCGAACGGAGCTACTGAAGACAGGCAACTTTGAAACTTACTATAAATAGCAGGCAGCTAAAAATAGCGCTTCATCACCAGAAGCAGGTATGAACAGGTCTCTCACAACATCAAAAGCAACTGGAACAAATTTCAAAGCAAACAGAGATACAAAAATTGATCAATTCTAGGGTTTGCTAAAAATAGCAAATGGCTAAAAATAGCATGTACTGTGCCAGATAAGGTGTGAAAAGGATAGCAAAACCAAAGGGAGGCACAACCACATCAACACTAGTTCAGAATAGGGTGAATGCAATGAAACCCTAATTTTACTAAAAATAGAAAGCCAAGGTCACCTAGGGCGTTGGAAATTTATAAACAACAGCTGACAGGCAAACACCCTCATATGCGCCCAGGAGGAATAAAAGATACAAAAATCTCTAAGTGTGAGATTTCCTTGAGCAAAGATGCAATGCGCCTTCAAGAGGCATAGAAATTCTTCTAAGGCATGGAATTTTTCCTCCTCATACCCCCATATGTGCCTAGGGAAGGTGAAAGGTCACCCAAGGCGTGGAAATATTCACTAAGATATCAAAATTTCCTAAGGCATCCTCAAATGCGCTCAAGAATGGTAGTACCACATGCTATATGCGCCTAGGGAAGGTGAAGGGACACTATGGGCGTAGTATTTTCCATCTCACATAGTAAAATGCGCTCAAGGAAGGAAGTTGCCAAGGCTAAATGCACCTGGAGGAGCTGAAGAGTCACCTAAAATAAGTAGAATTCCCCCTCACAATAGCAAATGCGCCTAACATGGAAGTATGCAAGTCAAGATGCACTTGAGGAAGCTGAAGGGTCACAAGGTAATTGAATCTTTCCTTTGCAAATGGCAAATGCGCTTGAGAAAGGAAGTAGCCTAGCCCATATGCGCTAGAGGGAGGTGAAGAGTCAAGGCAAAACGTAGGGTGATGAAGTTGAAATGCGCTCAAGTGAAAGTCTAGTAGGCTAAATGCGCCAAGGGGAGATGAAAGGTCAAGCTAAGGTGTGGGAATTCCTCTTCTCCATGGCATATGCGCCCAAGGTAAAACGTAGAAGGTGAAAGGTAAAAGGTAAAAGCTAAGGGTGTGGGGTGGTGAATGAAATGCGCTTGAAGGTGGAAGCTACCTATGTCATATGCGCTCAAGGAAGGTGAGGAGTCGCCATACGCCAAAGGGGGAAATAATGCTAAGGGGGCGTGATTTTTAAAAGACCAGGGATTATATTTTTCCTCTTCACTATATGAAATGCGCCTAGATGAGGGGACTTAAAAATGAAGATTGCTAAGGAAGTCTAGGCGTGAAAATTGCTAAGTAAGAAAAGGAAATGCCTAGGCATGGAATTGCCTAAGGAATGAGATGGAAGAATAGCATGCTATATGCGCCCTTCAGAGGGTAAATGATAAAATTTATATTTTTAAATAATTCCTAAGGTATTTTCTAGAAGGGAAAATGAAGAGTACGTCTAGAGGATGATGCCAAGAATTTCCAGTCATGAAAATCTTCAGAGGGAAAATTCTTCAGGAAAAATAAAAAAAAATTGCCAAGGCCAAGAAGCTTGAAATTGCAGGAGTGGAATACATTCGGAGGGGAAGGAATAAACATTAACCATTTTTATTATTTTTAAATAATAAAAATTAAAAGTACCCCTTCGTCTAGATACACATGAAAACGATGGATTTTGGAAGGATTTTTCTTCTGGGTATTAAACATTTGCGATTCAGAAGTGAGTCAAGCTTACTCCACGCCATGTCCACATCATTTCGATGGATATTTTGCCCAGTGTCTATTTCAAATAAAATTCCTAAGGCAAAATTGAGAGATTTCTCTAAGGCAAACAAACAAAATGAATGAGAGGCACTTCGCTAGATAATTTTGCCAAAGCGAAGACAAGATGAAATGACTTAGCCAGACAGTTCGAAATTGTTCAAGGAAGTGAACGATTTAATATTTTAAGAAATCAAATGCGACGAGGCAGGCCTGTGCAGAGATGATGAATTCATAATTCTAGAAGATGCCTCAGATGACAAGTGTTACAATCGGGAAAAGAGAGGGAAAACGAATTCGAAAATTTGCTAAATATAACCTCTGCAGGAATTCGACCAGGCTATAAGATTTTAAAATCCTCTTCATTCCTCTCACCAATTGCTGAATGCAAAAATATTGGCTAAGTGAAAGTACGATTTTCTGAAGAGGTTGCAGTTGCTGAAGAGTTCGAAATTGTGAGAGAGCCGGAGATTGCTAAGTGCAAATTTGTAAAAGTTGAAGTTGCTGAAGGAAGTGCGACTTGACTTGTTGATGCTGTAGTTGCTGAGAGGCACGAATTCCCAAGTTGCCAGTTGCTGCATTTGTTGAGAAGGTGCGGCTTTGAAGAAGTTTCATTCAACTGTTGAAATAAACAGAGTTAAGTCCGAAGTTGCTGAGAAATCTGAAGTTTAAAAGGGCTGCATTTGCTGAAAGTTCGTACTTGTGAAGGCATTTACAAGTTGCTGAAAGTACATTTATTCTAGAGGAAAAGTACGAATTTAAAAGAAAAGTCTCAAGAGCTGCTGTAAATACAGAAATTTCACAGCTGAAATCAACAAGACAATTGAGGTTTGCAGTTGGAAACGGCAGAAGTGTTGCAGCCTTTTTATTTAAAAATCTGCTGACACCCTCAATGATGGTTATTTTATTATTTTAAATCTTGCTGTCCAACTCTCTTGCCTTTTTGCAGAATGGCTGAATCAAGCAGAAGAGCTGTAGGCAGAAACAACCACACCGAGTCCAGACAAGCTGT
>CM021106.1:604084303-604185491 GCA_007115665.2 Sequoiadendron giganteum | reverse complement strand
TACAAGGAAGGAATCATTATTAATGGCAACTGCCATAATGACCGGCTGACGACTAGCCCACTACTGCGCTTGAATTAGAAGATTCCGAACGAAGATAGTGGAAAATTGATGAAGGTGCTAAAAATAGCCCCAACACTACTTAGCAGGATTCTCCGGGAAAAGTTATTTAAACAATCTCTTCTTTCTTCACATTATTTCGTTGAAGTTGGTTGAAGAGGTTCCGAGATTAAAATATTTTCCGCTAGTTGAGGAGAGAAATTGAGTTTATTTTATTTCGGAGTGTTGAGTTGCTGAAAGTACGAAGTGCTGGAGAAATCTTCATTTGCCGAGACTCTTTCTTTCGAAAAGCTGAAAGTGTGTTGCTGCGACTTCGAAGTTGAAGGTTGAAGTTATTTTCCGGAGTTGTTGGAGAATTTAATTCTCAAAGAGCTGAAAGTGGAGTTGCTGCGAAGTTTAAACGTTGAGAAGTTGAAGAGGTTGAAATTTCATATTGCTGGCAACTCTTTATTCCTCTAACTGCTGAAGTTGACAAAGTGAAGTCAAGGTTCGAACAATTTGTGCTAGAGAAATTAGCTACATTGCTGAAAGTTATTAGCTTGCTGCGTTTTTTTTTTTTTTTTCAGAAGTGCAGTTGCTGAGAGTTGTCTCTAAACTCAGAGATTTTTATACAGTACGAGGTTTGGAGTTAGAAATTTATGCTGCGAAATTTTATTTTCAAAGCTAACTCCGTATTCGCAGCCATCTCGGGAATTGTTTTATTTTAAAAATCTGCAGTCTAGCTTATCCTTCTATTTTATTTTGCAGATGGCTGGCGCAAAGGATGTTGCAGGAACAAGCAGAGCCGCAGGCAGAGCTGCAAACACTGAAGCAGGCAAGGCTGGCTCATCTCGACAGGCAATGATTAAGAGGCTCGCCAAGCCATTTCTCCCAAAGTCAGCAATAGTTTCAAAGTTGGCAGGATTGAATGACACCAACCTTGGTTCATTTAATCTGAATGCACTCAAATCGAGGATGTTCGGGCTAGGGGGCCATCAACCATCCGTCACGACACATAATATAATGAAGAGTGGAATCTACGCAGCTACTAGTTTTCCGCCAGCAATTCAGTGTCCGGAGCTAATTATGGAGTGCGCCAATCACTACAAGCCAGAACGTAGGACGATCGTCTCTCCGGATGGTAAACTGCTCGCCAACTTCACACCCGATGCCATCGGAGAAGCATTTGGGATTCCAACTGTTGAGGAGATGCTATACAGGACAAACAAGAGGGCAGATAAGATGTACTCTTCCTCTTTCGAAAGAGTCACTGCAGTCATCAACAGAGTTTGGATGCAGAAGCCGAGGCCACCCCGCACTAAGCTCCCAAAGCAGATAATTGCCGAGGACGTGAAACAAGAATACTGTGATTTGATAATGATGCTGAGCCGGGTGAATGGGAGTGCACAAGCTTACATTTTCGAGCCTTGGATGTTCTACTTCATCGAGATCATCTTGAAAGGAAAAGAGTGTGTCGATTGGGCTAGGATGATTAGCAACCACATCGATGAGCAATTCAGGAGCTTGAAGGTGACGAAGACTTTCTACATGAGCGCATATGTGATTTACATGTTGGCCAGAATGACTAAATACAGAGGGATTTCGTACAAAGAGCCAATCGGCTGTGCCCCTGGTCAATTCAAAATTCATGAAGCCTGCACACAGCTACATTTGGCTAACATTGCCAACTATAAACGGGCAAATGATGCATTCACAATGCACATTGCAAGGACGCTTTAGCAAAGGACGCAGCAGAGAATATCTAAAGAAGCACAGACACTGATTGAGGAATATGGGTATTGGCTCATCCAATTCCCGAAATTCACATATATTAGGCTGCAGGGGTTCACTTCGTATCCGTATCGGTTACCACGATACCCCACTGATCACATAGTAATGCTTGAGATATCTAGGCAATTGATTGCCTACGATAAGATTCAGAAAAGGAAAAAGAAGGGTGGGGTTGATTTCCCTATCACCATGGGAAATTTTACGAGGTAAAGCAGGTGCAGCCCGAGAGGCAGAGGACTTAGCCGCACATTTCATTTTGTCATATCACACAGTAGATTTCGATTCCCACGGAACATCCTGATGGTACGTAACGCTGTTGAATGCGACGAGCTCATCTCGAGACTTCGGGCAGTAATGCAAAGGGATAGAGGGCCGGAGATAAGAAGAAGGATGTTTTCCAGACTTCCTCTCAAGTTGATTAGAGAATGTGAGATTATTCCAGTTCCCGACCAGGTGGAGGAGGATGTCAACGCCATGCAACCCGACTATGGGTCAGTTAGGGATACTCCTGTCCCACCACCTGATTGGTCCGAGCCAGAGATCATGGACTTGGACACTCTTTCTATCCCGGTGATGACTTTTACCAGGACTTGGGTCGACAGACATGTATGCAGACTTAAGAGCAAGTCGATCGCCCTTACTTACAGCTTGATGGGTGACCCAAGGCCGCTATCGGTAAAAAGAGGGAAACAAATTGCTCAGACATCGAGGGCACAAGTGGAAGTGCCAACCCAGCCGATACCGTTGAGGATAGAACATGCATCACCCGTGCACTCACAAACTCAATCTTCGAGTTTAAGAGTGGTTTCATTATTTGCCGATCAGAGGGCAGGATTGGAGGAAGAGCGGGGACTTGGGGAGGTAGATCAGCCCAACGCCCGAGAATCAGCTATTGTCAGTTTATCCAGGGGCGGCCAACAGGAGGAGGAAGAGGAAACAATGGCCGACACCCATTTTCAGCAGATGTTGGATACGGCTTTGGAAGAAGAAGAAAACACAGAACAGGGGACCCAAGGGTCGGGAGATACCCAGCTTATAGAGGAGGATGAGCCCGAGCAGACTAGTGCAAGAAGAGAGGAAGTGCACGAGATGGAGGCAACAGAAGAACAGCCCCTTGTCATTTGTAATCCACAGCAGACAGTGCCTGATTGGCTTTCCGACAGAATGAGGAGAGAACCCGAGGATGACACGGATCCAGCCAGTGAGATGGAAGAGTTCCTCGAGGGCGCCACCGAGAAGAAAAGGTCTGGAAGCTTTCAAAGATCCTAATCGCATCAATCGTGCTCTCGCAGACGCTTCAGTGGTTATCTGAGGGAAGATTTCAGATCGAATCAGAGAGGCCTGAAAATTATGTGATCACCACAGTAGAGTTGGGTCGTCCTACGGGAGCCCAAGTTATCGAGGAGTTCGATAACTCCTATCAGGCATTGAAGGATCAGTTGCTCCGCACGGAGGGGAAGTATAAGAAATTAAGAAGGAGCACAAAACCTTGATAGGATATATTCAGAATCTAGCACGTCCAGGTGAACCAGCGGACCCGGCAGTGGAACGTCCATCGGAGCTTCCGAACGAGTCAATTGTTGCCTTAGAGGATTTAAAGAAAATGGAAACGGAGGCAGACAAGTGGGTTAGCCGTGTTCATACTGAGACAGGAAAGTTCATGGAGGACCTTGCCGATGCTTATCGACAGGCCTCAAATATTTTGGCACGAATGGATATAGTAGATCAGGCCTGGGGTGATACTCGCATCTATCAAACGAAGACTGTACTTCGTTTGGGGGATTTGATGCATGTACCTCTAGAAACCTTAGTGGATGGAGGTGTAATTCAGAGAGGTGATAGGTACGATTTCACCAGTTGGTACTCCTCGGTGGTCA
The DNA here is from genome assembly GCA_007115665.2 of Sequoiadendron giganteum. Lineage (NCBI taxonomy): Eukaryota > Viridiplantae > Streptophyta > Pinopsida > Cupressales > Cupressaceae > Sequoiadendron > Sequoiadendron giganteum. The sequence goes on along the minus strand of CM021106.1, from coordinate 604,181,787 downwards.
CAGGCCGTGGATTTCACGACGCAGCAAGGGCAGATTCAGCTAAAGTGAAGAAGGCAATGGGCAACATCTTGGGGGGAGTCCTCAATACATTAGCAGCCATATTTGCTAGAAAGTTGGTCCCAGAGGAGATAACTGCTGATGGTTTGAAGGGTAGACTGCCTCCATTCTTCTCAGCTGCGAAGTCACTTGTCCTGGATGACTTTGAGAATGTCTCCACGTTCTCTAGTATAATTCAGCATACCCAGGACGCCTTGGTGACATGGAAGAAATCTTGCATCAGATACGGACAGACGGTAGCAGTCTTGGAGTTCCAGCTCAACCATCGTCCACCGATCTCTACACAGGAGGTTGAAGCAGTATTGGCCCGGTTGATCGAGTTTGCTATCCGGGAGAAGGCCAGTGGGAACGCGCTGCTTGATGAGGATCTTCTTGATGATGGTAGTGGGCATTAATTGCTCATTATGATTCCTGTAGGGGAGTGGAGAATATTCTGTGCATTCATTGCCCACTCCTCTCTATGGCGGTTTTTGGGGCAGAAACCCTAATCAGGGCATAGGTGGCTCGATCTGAGCCCTTCATTGTAATTTGATCTGAACCGTCCACTGAATTGGACTTGTTATAAAAGGGGCATCCCCCCTCATTTGTAAATAATTAGAATTAGAATCAGAGATAGACTGGGAGCTGTAGAGCATTATGATAGAAGTTATAGAGTCGAGAAGCATTTAGATTGAGGAGAAAGGAAGTTTTCCCATTGAGGACTTTTGTGAAGTTGTTGTGAACACTCGCGAATATAAAGATTTATCATTGTTTGGTGGTTCATCTTCTATTACAGAGTAGCTAGCAAGGCTTTGTTCGTCTTTCCACCAAGGTATAGAGCAAAGTAACTTTTATTTCATGCAAGTGAAGGTTAGTCGGGAGTGTGGCGTTGTGATTGAGCAAGTCTTCGGCCCATACTACTCATGACTTGGTCGATGGTAAGTTCACGGCGGTCATTCCGAGTATCAATCATTTTATATTCATATTGCTTAGCGCTGTTGACGCATAGGAACGCATGCCAGTTTGAAATGACATTTTCTCATCCTTTGAAGATTGCACCAACTTTGTCGGAGTTGTTCGAAAGGAGACAAAGCAAAGTTTGGTTTGAAGATTGTTTAAGTCGATCCTCGTCCTCCATCCTTTAGAAGTAGATTTGTAGAATCTCTATCCCTATCCCCTTTTAATTCTGCATTTCCGAGTCAGTTTAGATACCAGAACAATATCGCCAAATCATTCATGTCCTAATTGCTTCACGGAGTTGAACAACTACGTAAGTCCCCTTGAAATAACCAGCAAACACACATCAACCAACTGAGTCTATTCGCGATAAAAGGAACCTTGGAGTCGAACACATGAACTTTCAAGCAATCTTAGCATGTGGGACACTTTGATCAAGAGAGAATAAAGTGACCGTTGGACAACTTTATTCTGTGCTAGCGCTGTCATAAAAAGCACGTCAACAGAATTGGCGCTAGAAGGAGGGCCACCTACTTTTATAGTGAAGCAAAAGAAATTATAAAAGTGTAATGTACCAAGATGGTGCTACCTCATAGAGGGATATCTCCGCGGCTACAGCCAAATTTGGGATTCAACGACGATCAAGAAGATATTCTTTCAGGATTGAACAACCTCGCGTGGAGAACAAAGAGAAGTGCAGCTGAGTACATGCGGACGAGCTTGGTGTTGCAAGAAGAAGAAGAAAAAGCTATCGAGATCCAAGTTGCTATTGAGAGAGATTTATTGAATCAAAGACAGCCACTTGCTCCCGTGCCTCGCCAGTGAAAGAAGCAGCTTCATCCTGGATCGCATCAGTTCTTTCTCGCCGGATAAGTTGAAGAGGATTTTGAGCTCTGCACCCAGTTCAACCAAGGAACTTGTAGAGCTAGAGCTACCTACTAGAACAAGGAAAAAGAAAGGTACCCGATCGGACGGGGAAGTTCCCTCAAGAGAAGAAATTTTATCAAACGAAGAAGCTCAATCAAGTGAAGAAGCAGTAAGCGGTGAAGAGGTCTCGAGCTTATTCAGAACTCCGCCTAGCATTTCAAGGTTTGCCCAGCAAGGACCCACTCGAGATACCATTCCAATAGCAATCCAGCAGCAGCAACGAACAACTCCAACAGCTGTATATCGGCGAAGGCAAGCAATGGCTCAGCCAGTTGCAAATGGTGCTACCTGGTTGGTTACCAACCCATCTCCGCTGGAGTTTGTCGACTATCATGACATGCCAAAGAATCCAGAGAGCTTTTGCTCCAAGTTCCACGTCCACGACGTAAACCGCACTGCTGAGGATCACATCAAAATGTTTGAAGACCACCTACGCAATAGGCAGATTGCATACGCAGATGTAGCTTGCAGGTTGTTCCCCTATTCTTTGGGGGAAGAGGCCCATTATTGGTTCATACATTTGCCAGTCGGCTCAATCAGAACATGGGAACAGATGAAGACGGCCTTCATCGGAAAGTTTGGTATTCCCATCACCCCCGCAGAATTGTTCAGACAGTTTGTAGAAGTAAGGAGGCAGGAAAAAGAGCCCATTCATGTGTTTAACAATAGATTCCAGAAGGCTCTCACAAGATTACTAACTCCTTACACTATCACGGATGCTAGAGAAAGCTACTACGCCGCATTGGACCCCTTAACTGCAATGTTTGTGAGAGAAGCTCACCCCGCTCCCGCCGATATGAACTTAGCTTATGCTAAAGCAGTTGAAGTGAGCCAGAACATGGGACAAAATACAACTGGCCCCTCACTATACACTGGCTCAAGTTCTACGAGCGGTCAGATACAAACCTGGAATCAGCAAATTCCAGCATTGAATCCAGTTCCACAACCATCTTACCAGGCAACCGCGCCATCAAATCAGTTGGTTCTCCACCCTGGAGTGCCTTCATCTCAAGCGTCAGTCGCACAGCCGGTCTATCTGCAAAACACCGTACCATCGACACAGACTCAAGAGGAAAGAGATGAAATAAAAGGTCTGGTGGAACAAGTAAAGAAGCTGTCAACTGAGGTGACATACCTCAGAAATCAAAATAATCAGATTCAAGCCATGCAAAGGAACAATCAAGCACACCAAGGTGCTAATCGAGGATATCAAAATAATCCTCCGAATCATTACCATGATGCTCATCAAGGATACAATCAGGAGAACAATCATGGGTATAGAAATAACAATCAAGGATTCCAGAAGAGATCTTGGAATACGGGACCCAACAATGGAGGTGTTCCTACAACGCTGGATAACCCACCGCCTCCTGAGAACCGTCCGGCAGACAGAGTATACCTGGCGGAGGCCGCCTTGTTAGGATGGTGTAGATTGCACAACAAAAGTCAGCACTCTGAGTTGCAATGTCACGAGTTCCAAGTCGCTGCTGACATCTTCAGAGGAGAAGTGAAAAATACAGAACCAGTGGAGAATCCTCCAATCACGGGGTATGAAATAGTTCCAACACCCCGGTATGATCAAGCCCTAATCTTGGAAGACTTCAAGTTTCCACCTGAATTCCAAAGTTATACACCTCCGTCGGTTAATCAGAGGTTTCCACCAGCTTCGGCAAATGGTCCCTTGGGGACGCCAGAGGCTCATGTCACGTACGCATCACCAGATGAGCCCCTAAGCAGAGATGGCTATAGTTTCCCGCCTCTTAACAACAGTGTTTTGGTGGAGGGAATCAGAGAAGTGCAAGCTCTCCAGACTACTGATGGTGGGCCCCCTAAAGTGTATCAAAGAGGTTATCCTCAAAGGGAACCGTTGACTTCGTCAACGCCACCAAACAACTTTTCTACTCCGCCGCATCCTAATGCGAGCAACGTGCCAATTGCACCCAAGGACTCTCCAGAGTATAGACAGCAGGGTCCCGCACAAGCAAGATCAAATGGACCACAGATGCCTCAACAGCCAGTTTACCAGTTGATCCGAGGACAAAAGGAGAATTCTCCTAGAGAAGATATAAGAAAGTTGAGCTCCTTTGTACTGGAAGAATTTAAGAACATAAAGGCCAGTTTACCACTCTATGAGTTGATGAAGGTCCAAGAAGTAAGAGAGACTCTCTTAGGGACATTGACTGAAATCCCCACCACAAGAAGCACTTCGCAAGAGGCACCTAATGTGCCAAGACACCCCCAGGTTGTCACGCAGCCCCGTCCTGCACAGAACACAAATGTGGTGCAAAGTGTGCCACAAACCTCCTACGATTCTTGGGAGGAACCACAACAATATCAGAACTTTGAGGGTATGGTATTAAATTCCACAGGCACTCCTGGAAAGGCCGAGATTGAGAAAAGCTCTCAAGCTGATGATGCCATGAAGCAGAAATAGAATGCGAGAAATATGACTCAAGGCAAGCAAGTCTAGTCGGACCATAAAGATGAAAGGAAAAATGAAGTAGCAGATGAAAGAAGAAAACCAGTAGTGTTTTATCAGGGGAAAGATGAACCGGCCCCATTCTTGGTTTCAGTAAGAATATTCAGAAAAATGTTACACAATTGTTTGATTGATTCCGGAGCTTCAAGCAACGTCATGCCTTTGAAGGTATGCGAAAGATTGGGCCTAATCCCGCTCCACACCAACAAGAAAGTAACTCAATTGGATAAACCTGAAGTTCCTGTTGTTGGGGAACTAAACGACATTCACATGCAGCTAGCCGCGGATCCTAGAATCCAAGGCCGTATTGATATTTCTGTTGTAGATATACCAGACGGGTACGGCATGCTGCTTAGCAGAGACTGGTGCCGAAAGTTGAACGGATATATCGCCACCGACTTTTCTCACATGTGGCTGCCTTGGAGGGGAATCCCTAACCAAATAAGAGTGGAAAGCACACCACGGCTCCGGTTGATGATTACTGAATATGGTGATAACAATGAGGTATTGTTTGCAGAGACTGATTTGGGTTCGCACAAGCCCGTAAAACAGGAAGTCCTCATGTTGCAAAGTGTAAATCAAGAAAAACACTTGGAAGGTACGTCTCCCTCTACTGAAATATTGATTGAGGATGACTCAAGCGATGGTGAGGGGATGTTTGAAAATTTTAGAAACTTTGTGCTAAAGAATGTCAAGCAAAAGATGGAATCAGGGAAGAATGTTTCCATCAGCAGTATGTTAATGCCCAATTGGTGTAGGATCCATGAGGCATTCCACCCAGAATTCACATGCGCCATGTGCAGAACGGCCATTGAAGAAGTTTCAAAGAGAGTTCCACAAGTCTCTTTGGTGGAAGAACTAGAAGAAATAAATGAGAAGAAAAGCTCCCTGACAAAGGAATGGGTAGAAAGTAAGAAGATTGAGCCCGCAATGGAGAAAAATGGTCCCAATACCCATAGCGTTCATATAGAAGATCAAGTTTGGACTCTGAGATTTGATGGATCAAAGTCTAACAAAGGGAATGGAGCAGGGTTTGAACTCATCAGCCCCAAGGGAGAGGCATATCTAGGTGCTTGTAGGCTCCAGTTCCCTTGCACCAATAACGTTACTGAGTATGAATCTTTGATTCATGGGTTGATCCTCGCTATAGAGAAAGGTGCCAAAATTGTACATGCCATTGGAGATTCCAACATAGTGGTCCGCCAAGTAAGAAAACAGTATGCTTGCCACGACAAGAGATTGGGACGGTACCGGAACAGAGTCTGGGACTTGATCGAAAGCTTCGATGCATTCAATATCAAGCAAGTATACAGAGCTAAAAATCCAGTGGCTAATTCTCTCGCGCAGGCGGCCAGTTCACTAGAGCCATTAGAGTTGGAAGGTCTAAAGAAGTTCACAGTTGAATTGATCTCCACACCTTCAGTTCCAGATAATATAAAGAATTTCCAGGTGTTTGATGATGATAAGCAGATTTTGGAATTCTTGACTAACTCAGGGGTGTTTGAAGCACAGATTATAGACGAAGAAGAAACCGAAGAAGCGGAATTTGACACCGAAGGGATCTTAAATTTGAAGACAAATGTCATTCCTAGGGGCATGGTGGAGTTAGAAAGACTCTTTGACCCTGATAAACTAAGTCGGAATCAAAGCACCCAAGGGGATGAATGTGAGACAATCAACTTGGGAACTAGTGAGCAAGTAAAGAATGTATTTGTGGGGAAAGTATGCACCCCAAAAGAAAGAGAAGGAATAGTGCAAGCATTGAGAGAGTTCTTTGATGTGGTAGCCTGGGGCTACGAAGACTTAAAGACATATGACACTACCTTGATCACGCACACGATCCCGTTGAAGCCGGGAAATAAACCATTCAGGCAAAGACAAAGGCCAGTAAACCCGCTATTGGAACCGTTGATATATCAGGAGGTAAGGAAGCTCCTTTCGGCCAGAATAATCTTCCCAATAAGGCACTCAACGTGGGTCGCCAATCTAGTGCCCGTCAGGAAGAAGAACGGAGAGATAAGGTTATGTGTTGACTTCCGCAACCTAAACAGAGCATCCGAGAAGGATAACTATCCCTTGCCCTCGTTGGATGAGGTTTTGCAGATTGTAAATGGTTCCCAGATGATGTCCTTTTTGGACGGTTATTCAGGTTACAACCAGGTAATGGTTGAAGAAGCAGATAGACTAAAAACAACTTTCACCACTAAGTGGGGAACATTCGCTTACAGAAGAATGCCCTTTGGCCTAATCAACGCCGGGGCCACATTTCAACGAGCTATGGACATCGCTTTCAGAGACTTAGTTGGAAAATGCATTATTATATACATGGATGACTTGACAGTGTTCTCCAAAAAGAGGGAGGATCATGTTGAAGACTTGAGAAAGATCTTCCAGAGATGCAGAAGATTTGGTATTCAAAGAAGTGCGTATTCGGAGTCACCGAAGGAAAATTGTTAGGACATGTCCTCTCAGAACAGGGCATATCAATTGACCCAGACCGCATTGAGGCAATTTCAAAGATCGGCATGCCAGGGAGTCAGAAAGAGTTGAGGTCGTTCTTTGGCAAGATTAATTTTGTGAGAAAATTCATAACTGGATTCGCCGAGATTGTCAGACCACTAAATGAAATGCTGAAAAAGGATGCAAAGATAGAATGGACCCCTCTCACAAAGAAGGCGTTCGAAGAAATCAAACAAGCAATAGTAGATGCTCCGGTGCTAGTTAGTCCGGATTACTCAAAACCATTCTACTTGTACTCCTTTGCTTCAGAACACACTTGCGCAGCGGTCTTGACCCAGAGAGCGGAAGAAAAGGATGAACACCCAATTGCTTTCATGAGTACTCCATTGAAGGAAGCAGAATTAAGGTACGCCAATGTAGAAAAGCAAGCTTACGCTCTAGTAAAAGCAGCTAAGAAGTTCAGGCACTACATCCTAAGGAGCAAAGTACATGCAATAGTTCCAGATGCCACAGTAAAGACATTACTAATGCAAAATGAATTAGGAGAAAGAAGAGGCAAGTGGGTCGCCAGCTTGCAAGAATATGACATAGAGATACAGCCGATGAAGTTAGTCCGAGGACAAGCATTGGCACAAACGATTGCAATGGCAGGACCTGGGCTGGTACAACAAACATATATACTGGAAGAGGTGTCCCCAGGGGAATGGTACGATGACACTGTTTACCATTTGTTGAACCAAAGGTGTCCCTCACATTTGAATCCAGTGCAACGAAGGACTTTAAGAATGAAGAGCCAGAGATTCATGCTGCAGGGATCAGTGCTTTATAGAAGAAATCACGAAGGTATATATTTGAGATGTGTAGGAAAAAGAGAAGCTAAGCAGCTTATGGAACATTTCCACGAGAAATTCGGGACAGGTCACGGAGGTGGTTTGGCCACAGCTCATCAAATTTCAAGGGCTGGGTATTATTGGCCCACACTTTTTAAGGATGCTTACGAGCATGTAAAGGCTTGTCACATTTGTCAGACAGCTGTGTACAGAGAAAAGAATCCGGCTATGCCCTTGCAACCAGTGATTGAAGTCAGACCATTTGCCAAGTGGGGTTGGACTTTATTGGAATGATTAACCCACCGTCCTCGGCACAGCACAGGTACATACTGACAGCCACCGACTACTGCACCAAATGGACAGAGGCTCAAGCTCTCAAGCTTTCCACCACAGATGTAGTCATTAAGTTCCTCGAAGAGAATATTATTACAAGGTTTGGATGCCCCCACGCTTTGGTGTGCGACAACGGCCCCGCCTTTTCATCATTGAAGTTTTCAAATTGGGCGTTTGAGTATGGGATTGCACTGAAGTTCTCATCCAACTACTACCCCCAAGGAAATGGACTTGCAGAGTCCACAAATAAGAATTTGCTGAATGCTATCAAGAAACTGTTGGATAAGAACCCCAAGGATTGGCACACACAGTTGAGGTTTGCCTTGTGGGCAGACCGGATTAGAACGAAGAATTCTTTGGGAACATCTCCCTACCATTTGGTGTATGGGCAAGACCCCGTCTTCCCAGTTCAATTAAGGATCCCTACTCTTCAGTTTATTCAGGAGTATCTGGAAGGCGAAGACCGAATTCAAGTCAGGTTGTCTCAGTTGATGCACTTGGAGGAGAAAAGAGATGAGGCATTGGAAAATCTGGCTAAGCACCAAGGAGTCGTGAAAAGATGGTTCGACAAGCAGGCCAAGGTTAAGGCCTTCAGGATTTCAGATTTAGTTTTATGTTGGGATAAAGCCCACGAAAGAAGAGGTGATCACGACAAGTTCGACAAATTGTGGTTGGGCCCGTATCAGGTTTCTGAGATCCTGGGAGATAATGCATTCAGATTGAAAACGCTAACAGGAGAGGATATCCCATTGCCAGTCAATGGGCAGTTCCTCAAGCATTATTTCCAAGCGTAGGGTCCCTCCTGGATCCTACTTTGTACATAGTAGATTAGGTTGTTTTGTTCCCGTTCCCTTTTTGGGTTTTGGTTTTGGTTTGTTGCCCTTTGGGTTTTTGGTTTTGGTGTTTCTTCCCTTGAGTTGTCCGCTCAAGTGGTTTTGGTTTGGGTTCAGAATGGACTTGATTTTAGGGTTTTCCGTTGCGATGGAAGTGATGATATCTTGTCTTGCGCGAATTGGTCTACTGCCATGGGGTTTTTATGAATTTATGCAAACAATAGAATGCCAAGGTTGTTTTCCTCTTGTCATCATCCGGTCTCATAAAAGCTCGACTCGGGAGTTTAATCAGTTATTGTGTCTTAACACATGAGCCTGAGATCATCATGTCCTATTGGTTCAAACAAGCTGCTTTGAGTCATTTTGATTCCTTGGGAGGGATTACGGCAAGTGAAAATTTTAAATCTTGCTTCAGCGCCACTGCAATTCTCAAACCCATTGATAGCTTCATTGCTTACCAACCAATTATGGAATTGACGGATAATCAAGAGAAAAGGAGAAAGTATGCTAAAAAGAAATATCAAAAGAAAGAAAATAAAAGAAATATCGTACTTTGAATATTGGTTTGGGAATATACGAGTAACTCCACCGGGGCTATGGACGCCTGGCTGGCAGTGGAGCAATATTCGTGAGAATTGTAGCGACAACCTCGTCGGGGCTATAGACGCCTGACTGGCAGCGAGGCAATGTCCGGGATGCTTTTGAAGTTAAGATACTTGTATAACCTGCCATAATCGATCTCGGGAGTCACGATGGTTTAGAGATAAGATAAACGCATAAGTCAGGAGATCTCAGATGAAGGTGTTTTGATCCAATATTGGATTCTTCTCCCTTTTTGAGTATCTTTTCTGTATGATGGTTAGAGGGATTGACCAAGGTTTAATTTTCAAAGTGTTTTTCAACACTTTCCCGTGGAGTCGCCAGATGTTGTGACCTTTTTTCACACATCACCCCATCAAGATGGGGACCCCCTAAATTTTGCTCCATTCTGGTCTTTTGGCTTTGGTTCGCTCTCTCTCTGGTCTCTGGTCCTTCCGGGGATTGTCCCGTCGTTTGACCCAGGTTGAAATATTGGTCAAGTCTGTGTAATTAGGGTTTTCATCCTTCAGGCTTATTTAAGGTCAGACTGAGTTATAAAATTGAAATCTAAGCTTAGAGCAGCAGTCAGAAGACTTCCAGCAGAGTCCCCCTAAATTTTCACTGTATTCTGGCAACTTACTATTTTTAGTAAGTATTCAACTTGGGACTATTTTATTGAGATTTGGGAATTCTGTCAGTTCCACTGCATCCGAGTGACATCAAGCTGTCTACACGTAAATTTTGAGCCAGATCAGACGACTTACTATTTTTGGCATTTCAGGCTTTAAGAGCCAAATTAGGGTTTCCACATGGGCTTTTCAGATGCATGTCTGGAGAATCCTTCTGGGTTTTCCAAAACCTTCGCAGTGATGTAACATGCAAACCGAGACAACCACTTTCAGAGTTCAGCCTTCGGAGGCTATTTTTAGGGTTCGCATGCAGTGTTTTTCAACGCATGTCGGGTTTTTCTTCATGGGTTTTTCGAGAGCTTCGCAACGGTGTGACTTGCAAGCAGAGAAGATCGAGTTTTGAGGACTTACTATTTTTAGCCAGTGCATGCATGCAGACCAGTTTTCTGGGTTTTTCTGGGTTTTTGAGATCCCGCAGGCAATATGACATGCAAAACCATCCGGCAGTGGATGAGTCACTTTTCAGCAGTTTCTATTTTTAGCAGGTACACTCCGGCAGCCGCCCAACACTCCAGTCCAGCAAGCAGAACGACATGCAGAAGGAACGAAGTCAAACAAGACCGTTCGGGATACATGCAAGTCAAATTAGGGTTTCCACTTTTATAGAAATAGCCGAAACAAAGTACCCCACCCATGTCAGCACACTTCAAGGTACCTGCTGGCAAAATTTGAGCAAAGTCGGAGAACTTACTATTTTTAGTAAGTCAGGGCACGGCTATAAATAGCAGGTCTGCACCCGAGGTTGGCATCAGAATGACCCTCAAGTTATCAAGATCAAGCGTTGCAACTTTCAGGCAAAACGGAGCTACTAAAGTCAGAAAGTCAAACTTACTATAAATAGCAGGTGGCTATAAATAGCAGGTCAGGGCAGAGGACTGACAAAACAGGTTCACAAGGCAGAGAATATCATCCGATGAAATTTTCAGGCAAAACGGAGCCTTAGAGGTTGAAAATCAAGGGATTTGCTAAAAATAGCACAACTTGCTAAAAATAGAATGCAAGAGCAGGAACAGGTAGAGGCTTGAAAAACGCCTAAGGCAAAAATGAAAGCTCACCTAGTAAAATGCGCCCATCTCAAGGTAGAGGCTTGAAAAAACGCCTAAGGCAAAAATGAAAGCTCACCTAGTAAAATGCGCCCATCTCAAGGCAGAGGCTTGAAAAAGTTTCTAAGGCAAAAACAAAAGCTCACCTAGTAAAATGCGCCCTCAAGGAAGGTGAGGATATGAAATATTTCTAAGGCATAAAACGAAAGTGTCAAGGGTGAAATGCGCCCTCCAAGGAAAATGAAAGCTTGGCCTAGCATTTGCGCCCATGGTGAAGAGGAGATGGCCGAAATTTTTCTTAGGCATAAAATGAAAGTAGAGAGGTCAAAATGCGCCCAAGGCAAGATAAAGTGGCTAGGACTTGGAGAAATTTCTAAGTCAAGAAAATGAAAGTTCAAGACCCCATATGCGCCCAAGGTTGCTGGAGAAAATTTCCTAAGGCAACGAAATAAAAGTGGAACCTAGCAAATGCACCCTCACCTTGAAAGGATATTCTAAGTGTTTGAGAATTTTCTAAGTGAGAAATCAAGGCTTGCATGAGTGAAATACGCCCAAGATGTGAGATGACTGGAGAAAATTTCTAAGTCGCAAAAAAATAAATGCCAAGGGATCAAGTGCGCCAGAGGTGTAAAGTGAGGAATTTTTTTAAATGAAATAAATATTTCATCAAAAATATACGCCTATGGTAGAGAAAATGTTAGAAATATTTTCTAAATGGAATAACATTTCACTGGGGAAAAACACGCCCTTGGCATGGAAGGATGATTTGATGGGTTTTAAAATTTTCCAAATGCAGTTGAAAGTTGACGAATATTTTTCAAGGGGAAGATTTGATATCGATGAATATTTTCCATGGGTCAAGTGAAAATCAAATGAACCCGTTTAAAATGCACCCATGAGTTAACAGAGTTTGAAAATTAATTTCCTAAGGGAAATTTTAATATTTTCAGAGGAAATTCGCTTTGCCTAGATTATTTTCCTGACAGAAGTTAAATCTCAAAGGACGAATTATTTCGAGCACGCAAACAAGTTTTTAATCGCCCGGAGTTGAACGTTTTAATGAGAGAATTTAAAATGTCTAAGGCAAATTTTATGAAATCGAGGATTTAAATGACAGACATTTTAAAAAGTTGGAAATAAATTTGCTACTCCCACGAATTTTTTCGAGTTGAATTTATTTAAACACTGCGAGATTTTAAAATGGAATTTTAAATCAAGTCAAGTGATTGTTTTTCTCGCGAGTTGTTTAAATCGCCAAGAGTTAACTGGCAGACTAAGAGGAAAATTCGAAATTTGAAGAAGAAGGAATCATTATTAATGGCGACTGCCATAATAACCGGCTGACGACTAGCCCACTACTGCGCTTGAATTAGAAGATTCCGAACGAAGATAGTGGAAAATTGATGAAGGTGCTAAAAATAGCCCCAGCACTACTTAGCAGGATTCTCCGGGAAAAGTTATTTAAACAATCTCTTCTCTCATTTCTCCTCACATTATTTCAAGTTGAAGTTGCTGAAGAAGTTTTGGAGAGATTGAAATATTTTCCAAGTGGTTGAGGAGAGAAATTCTGTGAGAGTTTATTTTATTTCGGAGTGTTGAGTTGCTGAAAGTGCGAAGTGCTGGAGAAATTTTCATTTGCCGAGACTCTTTCTTTCGAAAAGCTGAAAGTGTGTTGCTGCAATTTCGAAGTTGAAGGTTGAAGTTATTTTCCGGAGTTGCTGGAGAATTTAATTCTCAAAGAGCTGAAAGTGGAGTTGCTGCGAAGTTTAAACGTTGAGAAGTTGAAGAGGTTGAAATTTCATATTGCTGGCAACTCTTTATTCCTCTAACTGCTGAAGTTGACAAAGCGAAGTCAAGGTTCGAACAATTTGTGCTGGAGAAATTAGCTACATTGCTGAAAGTTATTAGCTTGCTGCGTTTTTTCTTCACCAGTCAGAAGTGCAGTTGCTGAGAGTTGTCTCTAAACTCAGAGATTTTTATACAGTACGAGGTTTGGAGTTAGAAATTTATGCCGAGAAATTTTATTTTCAAAGCTAACTCCGTATTCGCAGCCATCTCGGGAATTGTTTTATTTTATTAATCTGCAGCCTAGCTTATTCTTCTATTTTATTTTTACAGATGGCTGGCGCAAAGGATGTTGCAGGAACAAGCAGAGCCGCAGGCAGAGCTGCAAACACTGAAGCGGGCAAGGCTGGCTCATCCCGGCAGGCAATGATTAAGAGGCTCGCTAAGCCATTTCTCCCAAAGTCAGCAATAGTTTCAAAGTTGGCAGGATTAAATGATACCAACCATGGTTCATTTAATCTAAATGCACTCAAGTCGAGGATGTTCGGGCTAGGGGGCCATCAACCATCCGTCACGGCACATAATATAATGAAAAGTGGAATCTACGCAGCTGCTAGTTTTCCGCCAGCAATTCAGTGTCCAGAGCTAATTATGGAGTGCGCCAATCACTACAAGCCAGAACGTAGGACGATTGTCTCTCCGGATGGTAAACTGCTCGCCAACTTCACGCCGGATGCCATCGGAGAGGCATTTGGGATTCCAACCGCTGAGGAGATGTTATACAGGACAAATAAGAGGGCGGATAAGATGTACTCTTCCTCTTTCGAAAGAGTCGCTGCAGTCATCAACAGAGTTTGGATGCAGAAGCCGAGGCCACCCCGCACTAAGCTCCCAAAGCAGATAATTGCCGAAGACGTGAAACAAGAATACTGTGATTTGATAATGATGTTGAGCCGGGTAAATGGGAGTGCACAAGCTTACATTTTCGAGCCTTGGATGTTCTACTTCATCGAGATCATCTTGGAGGGAAAGGAGTGTGTCGATTGGGCTAGGATGATTAGCAACCACATCGATGAGCAATTCAGGAGCCTGAAGGTGACGAAGACTTTCTACATGAGCTCATATGTGATTTACATGTTGGCCAGAATGACTAAGTACAGAGGGATTTCGTACAAGGAGCCAATCGGCTGTGCCCCTGGTCAATTCAAAATCCACGAAGCCTGCACACAGCTACATTTAGCTAACATTGCCAACTATAAACGAGCAAATGATGCATTCACAATGCACATTGCGAGGACGCTTCAGCAAAGGACGCAGCAGAGAATATCTAAAGAAGCACAGACATTGATTGAGGAATATGGGTATTGGCTCATCCAATTCTCGAAATTCACATATATTAGGCTGCAAGGGTTCACTTCGTATCCGTATCGGTTACCACGATACCCCACTGATCACATAGTAATGCTTGAGATATCTAGGCAATTGATTGCCTACGATAAGATTCAGAAAAGGAAAAAGAAGGGTGGACTTGATTTCCCCATCACCATGGGAAATTCCATCGAGGTGTGTCCCTCTTTGCAGGCAGCCCGAGAGGCGGAGGACGAGCTGCAATCTTATCATTTGTCATATCACACAGGCAAGCAAGATTTCGATCCTTACAGGAACATCCGGATGATACAGAACGTTGAATACCGGCACAGAGCTCATCTGGAGGACTTTTGGGCAAATGCAGTGGATGAGGCTGAGATAAGAAGAAGGATGTTTTCCAGACTTCCTCTCAAGTTGATTAGAGAATGTGAGATTATTCCCGTTCCCGACCAGGTGGAGGAGGATGTCAACGTCATGCAACCCGACTATGGGTCAGTTAGGGATCCTCCTGTCCCACCACCTGATTGGTCCGAGCCAGAGATCATGGACTTGGACACTCTTTCTATCCCGGTGATGACTTTTACCAGGACTTGGGTCGACAGACATGTATGCAGACTCAAGAGCAAGTCGATCGCCCTTACTTATAGCTTGATGGGTGACCCAAGGCCATTATCGGTAAAAAGAGGGAAACAAATTGCTCAGACATCGAGGGCACAAGTGGAAGTGCCAACCCAGCCGATACCGTTGAGGATAGAACAAGCATCACCCGTGCACTCACAAACTCAATCTTCGAGCTTAAGAGTGGTTTCATTATTTGCCGATCAGAGGGCAGGATTAGAGGAAGAGCGGGGACTTGGGGAGGTAGATCAGCCCAACGCCCGGGAATCAGCTAGTGTCAGTCTATCCAGGGGCGGCCAACAGGAGGAGGAAGAGGAAACAATGGCCGACACCCATTTTCAGCAGATGTTGGACACGGCTTTGGAAGAAGAAGAAAACACAGAACAGGGGACCCAAGGGTCGGGAGATACCCAGATTATAGAAGAGGATGAGCCTGAGCAGACCAGTGCAAGAAGAGAGGAAGTGCACGAGATGGAGGCAACAGAAGAACAGCCCCTTGTCATTTGTAATCCACAGCAGACAGTGCCTGATTGGCTTTCCGACAGAATGAGGAGAGAACCCGAGGATGACACGGATCCAGCCATTGAGATGGAAGAGTTCCTCAAGAGGATCAGTGCGCCACCAGAGAAGAAAAGGGCCCGAAAGTTTTCAAAGATCTCGACTGACGAGTCAGGCTCTCGCACGCTTCAGGTGGCTATTCCGAGGGAAGATTGTGATCGAACCGAGGAGAGGCCTGAAAATTATGTGATCACCACAGTAGAGTTGGGTCGTCCTACGGGAGCCCAAGTTATCGAGGAGTTCGATAACTCCTATCAGGCATTGAAGGATCAGTTGCTCCGCACGGAGGGGAAGTATAAGAAATTGAAGAAGGAGCACAAAACTTTGATAGGATACGCACAAAATCTAGCACATCCAGGTGAACCAGCAAACCCAGCAGTAGAACGTCCATCAGAGCTTCCGAAGGAGTCAGTTGTTGCCTTAGAGGATTTGAAGAAAATGGAAACGGAGGCAGACAAGTGGGTTAGCCGTGTTCATACCGAGACAGGGAAATTCATGGAGGACCTTGCCGATGCTTATCGACAGGCCTCAAATATTTTGGCACGGATGGATATAGTAGATCAGGCCTGGGGTGATACTCGCATCTATCAAACGAAGACTGTACTTCGTTTGGGGGCTTTGATGCATATACCTCTAGAAACCTTGGTGGATGGAGGTGTAATTCAGAGAGGTGATAGGTATGATTTCACCAGTTGGTACTCCTCGGTGGTCACAGGCCGTGGATTTCACGACGCAGCAAGGGCAGATTCAGCTAAAGTGAGGAAAGCAATGGGCAACATCTTGGGGGGAGTCCTCAATACATTAGAAGCCATATTTGCTAGAAAGTTGGTCCCAGAGGAGATAACTGCTGATGGCTTGAAAAGTAGACTGCCTCCATTCTTCTCAGCTGCGAGGTCACTTGTCCTGGATGACTTTGAGAATGTCTCCACGTTCTCTAGTATAATTCAGCATACCCAGGACGCCTTGGTGACATGGAGAAAATCTTACATCAGATACGGACAGACGGTAGCAGTCTTGGAGTTCCAGCTCAACCATATTCCACCGATCTCTACACAGGAGGTTGAAGCAGTATTGGCCCGGTTGATCGAGTTTGCTATCCGGGAGAAGGCCAGTGGGAACGCGCTGCTTGATGAGGATCTTCTTGATGATGGTAGTGGGCATTAATTGCTCATTATGATTCCTGCAGGGGAGTGGAGAATATTCTGTGCATTCATTGCCCACTCCTCTCTGTGGCGGTTTTTAGGGCAGAAACCCTAATCAGGGCATAGGTGGCTCGATCTGAGCCCTTCATTGTAATTTGATCTGAACCGTCCACTGAATTGGACTTATTATAAAAGGGGCATCCCCCCTCATTTGTAAATATTAGATAGAGATTAGAATTGGAGTTGAATCAGAGCTAGAGAGTAGAAGGCATTTAGCTTAGAAGTTAGCTTTAGATTGAGGAGGGAAGAAAACTTTCCTTTGAAAGTTTTGTAAAAGGTTGTTGTGAACACTTTTCATAATACAAAGAGTTTCATTGCTTGGTGATTTCTTCTTTGTTATGAGTAGCTAGCAAGGCCATTTCGTCTTTCCAATTCAAGGTAGATAGAGTAAAGTAGATTTCTATTTCATGCAAGTAGTTGTTAGCTGTGGAGTGTGGCGTTGTGATTTGAGCAAGTCTTCTCGTCCATACCACTAGCGGACTGGCTGACGGTGAGTTCGCCTTGCGTGGTCAACTGGAGTATCAGCACTTAACTTCGATTATGGTTCATATGTTTGTATGCGTCGTATTGACGGTATGAACATGTTGCGTCATAGTTTGAACACTTTTCTCATCCTTTGAAGATTGCACCAACTTTGTCGGAGTTGTTCGAAAGGAGACAAAGCAAAGTTTGGTTTGAAGATTGTTTAAGTCGATCTTCGTCCTCCACTCTTTAGAAATAGATCCGTAGAATCCCTATCCCTATCCCCTTTAAATTCTGCATTTTCTGAGTCAGTCTAGATACCAGAACCATATTGCCAAATCATTCATGTCCTAATTGCTTCACAAAGTCGAACAACTACGTAAGTCCCCTTGAAATAACCAGCAAAACACATCAACCAACTGAGTCTATTCGCGATAAAAGGAACCTTGGAGTCGAACACATGAACTTTCAAGCAATCTTAGCATGTGGGACACTTTGATCAAGAGAGAATAGAGTGACCGTTGGGCAACTTTATTTTGTGCTGGCGCTGTCATAAAAAGCACGTCAACAGGTGCCTTGCACCAGAAACACAATTTTTTCTTCCATAGATCATTCAGTGTTTCTCTGTCAAAGGGTGGTGCATTTTGTCTCTTAGGATCGAGTGGATCCCTCTTCCTGTCAGAGGGTCTATCTCTATCGAAAGATCTATTCGGCCTTCAGTTTGGCGTGGAACTCGAAGAGAACCTGCTGCGAGGTGTTGCATGCTCCATACTGCGTGCCTTTCTCATTGCCTCCTGAAGGGTGGGAGGATCAAATGCCTTGACCCAACCTCTCATTGGCTCATATAACCCCTCGGTGAAAAGAATGACGAGTCTCCTCTCCGAAATACCTGTCACCATGACTGTCGTTTTCTGAAACTCCCCAATGTTAGCATCCAAACTGCCTGTCTGTCTGAGCTGTGCTAGCTCTCTAAAGTAAAGTTCTGGATCTTTTTTATCAAATCGCTCAATAAGCGTGCCAGTGAAATCCTGGTAAGTAGTAACCCGATGATGACCCAGTGTGTACATGCCGTGATGCCACCAATCATGCGCCAATCCATCAAGGTGTAGTGTGGCAAATTTAATGGCCTCGTCCTCCTGCATAGGTCTCAAAGATAGGTAATTGTCTAACTTCTGAACCCACGACCTCGCTGAATTCTTATCGGAGCCATCAAAACAAGGCAAGACAATCTTGCTCACTGCATGCTAAAGATCTCTGTTCACCTGTGGTGGTTGCTGGTACTAATGAGCTCTGCGCTCAAATCTACCTCCACCTTTGGGCTTATGCACATCCATAAACTCATGAAATGTCAACGACAGTCTAATCTCAGGAGTCAGTGTAGAATACTCTCCAAACAGTCTGGTCACATTTGCCACTGAAGTACCATGTTGTGGCTGAAACTCTGTATGGTGACCCTGTTGCTCCATCTCCGAAGTCGGTGGTGCCTCTCTACTGATAAAGGTAGGTTGTCCAAGCCTACGCTCGTAAACAACCGGTGACAGTTGCGGTCGTGTAGACATCTGTGGCTGGTCTATGCCTCCCGAACCACTGGACTGCCCTATCTGAATGTAATGCTGGTGAGGCAGAGTATACAGTCTTATGGTGCCTATCAGTTGTGACATCATGTCCATCATGTTGTCATGTCTACTCCTGTATTCTGCTTCAGTCATCTCAACATTTTCTTTCTCTTTCCCTGAATCTCTAGGAATTTCTTGATCTGCCATGAGTGTAGTCACACTGTTTTCACTGCTGCAAGGGCTAGACCTGTGTATACCAAGAATCCCTGATACTGTCTCACCTTCTGGAATAGGTGGACCTGTCCAATCCTCAACTCTACCTATTCCTCTACCCTTACTGTAAAAAATAATGTCTCTACTCATGAAAAAGCATCTAAAAAGAAAACTTCTGAATGAAAAAGCACAGGCTGGCAAGACTTTTGTGCTCTGATACCACTATAAGAAACCACGTGTCTCTCAACCCAAACCCTGATTGCAAATTCTGATTTTTGACCGTTTTGTATTTTTTTATGATTTTGAGGTTTTTTGACAATAAACAAGAAGCTGCGATTTTGCTCTAAAAATGCTTTAAAAATTCATAATAAATCAAAAGACAGTAAATATGCTTTGATAATGCTCAGAAGATGTAGGCGCATATATTTATTAAGTTTCCAGAGCTCATACAATATATAAAATTGAACATATGAAGGAAATACGACTTTATTTCAATGGAACCTGATTTTCTTGCAGCCACCAGAGAATAGATAAGAAATGTACGGCCCAAGTCAAAAATGCAATCTCCAAACTCCAGATCCCACGCCCAAAGCTTCAGAATACTTAGGCACCCATACTACAGCAGGCAGAAGGCCAAAGATGAAGGCGTATCCTCCAGATGAAGAAGTACGGCCCTAGCTGGTACAAGAAAGTACGGCCAACCAGCAGCATTCAATATGGTACGGATTTAATAAGGAAGTGCCAGATCTCTGTGTAATAATCTCAAATGATGCGCCACCAATAACTGATGAATAACCTCTGATAGAATCTTCCAGAATCGATCAATAAAGCTCAACTGCAACCTCTGTATGAAGTCACCGAGTGCGACAAGCTTCAACTAGTATTTCACAGTCTCAGTATGCCAGATCTTGAAGAGGTATCGTTCTTCAAAATCAAACGTCTGCTGAAACCCTAAGTTTTGCAAACTTCAATGCTCAGAGCAAAAAGAAGACAAATTGAATAATCATCACATAAGAGTTCGATTTGTCTTAGCAGTCAATATATACCCCCTCTTGAGAAATTCGACCAAACCCTCTCTTTTAATAATCATTTAAATAAATGATTAAATTCGCCTACTTCGACTTAGGAAAAATCTTTAATAATTGGCGCCCCCATCATTAATGAATAAATACTTATTCATTATATTAATTATGCCACTTTATTATAAAGTATTAAAATACTTTATAATACGCCATTATCATAATATTTAAATACATTAATAAAGTGACTTTATAATATAAAGTCAAAATATTAATTATTTAATAAATCATTAAATACTCCGTTATTTTTTCATCTGACCAACAAACTGATGCACTGGGTCGAAACTGAGCTGACCAGCTGAACCAGGTGCCCTGCCAAAAATAGCAGCTTCCGCCTGCCTGACTTACTAAAAATAGTAAGTATCTGAAAAACCTCTCCGAACGACTCTGCGAAGGCCCAACCTAAATCAACTGAAAGAATGAAGCTCCTGAACACCGAGTAACTGCCTCAATTGATCCTCTACACATATCTGTCAGCCTACGAGGACCGAGATGATAGGCTAACCACATATCCAGCTGCGCTGACTAGGATGGGGACATCACAAAGGGACATGTCCTCTCATGGGACGCATCTCTCTTTGAGGCGTGTCTCTTCTTGAGATATAAGACATAAATTCGATTTTCTTTTGTAGGCTATTGAAATAGATAAATGTTCTGCAATTGAAGATCAGAGATAAAACATTAGAAATCTGACTTAGAATATATATATAAAAATTGAAATCTAGGATTTGCTTATTCTCCACTTAGAATATAATTTGATAGATTTGATTAATTTAACATGGTATCAAAGCCATGTTGAGAAAATCCGAATCAAATCAAGATATCAGATTATTTAAGAAAATCATATTTTTTAAGAAATCAAATACACATCACATTCTTCATAATGTCGAGTGTGATCAGATTTGAAGATCGTCTTGAAGGTGCAAACAACTTCACATCATGGAAATTTAGAATCGTGATGATTCTAAAAGAAAATAAGTTAGACTCGTTTGTGAAAAAAAACAAGAGAAAACCAGAGGATGATCCAGAGAAAACTCAATGGATTGAGAACAATGAGAAAGCCATGAAAATTTTAGTAGATGCAGTTAGGGATCATATAGTACCTATTTTGTCGAAACATGAGACTGCATATCTAATGTTTAAATCCCTTGAGAGCACTTTTGAAATAAACAACACCAGTAGGACCCTTGCATTAAAAAGGCAACTTAACAATGTTCAAATAAACAAAGAAGAATCTATTAATGCATACTTCATGAGAATCACTGAACTAAGAGATCAACTATCCACAATTGGATATCAAATTGATAGCAAGGAGTTAACACTAATAGCTCTAGGAGGCCTACCAAACTCATGGGAGTCATTTGTTCAAGGAATAAGTGTGAGATCTAAACTCCCTAAATTTGATAGGCGAAGAATAGACTGCTTACAAGAAGAAACAAGACTCTTAACAAAAAAAAACAAACAGAAACCCATAGATGAGGATATTCATGTGGTCAACACGACATCTATTAAAAGGGGTAAGAAGAATTCTTATGGGAAATGATCATTCAAGAGAAAGAGAAATTCCTATGGAAAAGGATCATTCAAGAAGACGAAAGACATCTCTCAAAAAAAATGTTTCAGATGTGATCAATATGGACACTATGCAATGAAGTGCCCTGATAGAACAAAACAACAAGCATCTTTTGCTAAAGTAGGCAAAACAAATACAGACTATGACTCTGTGAAATTTGTCTTCTATTCAGCCTTATCAAGTCAAGTATCTAACAATATCAACAACTGGGTAATTGATAGTGGTTCATCAAGGCACATCACAGGGTTCATAGAACACTATGACTGAAGAAACCAATGAAGAAGTAACTATTGGGGATAATTTTGCACATCCTATAAAAGGGGTTGCAACTTTGTTAATGAGATATAGCTTCAGTCAAATATAAATGATGATTGCTAAATAGCATCATCATCATTTATACATGATCAAAATTAATCCTTATTATATTTCTGGAAAAATAAGTGAAATCAAATTTATAAGCATGCATAAATTCGATAAAATAAATGATGTTAAAATTTTGCATTTAAATATAAATCGGAACTCATACTATATACCTGCCACATATAAGGTTATGTGTGTGTGTTCAAGCTACTAACCGAATGTTAGTCGGTTATGTGTGGAACCCGCGCGCTCAAAGGGACACGTCCCATGAGCGAACGCGTCTCCACTTGTGGAGACACGTCCTCTCATGAGACGCGTCTCTTAGAGGCGGGTCTCCAAACATACATATGGTGGTTCCCTCACTGATATGCAAACATCGAAATTTATTAATGTTCTGCAATCAGCGCATTTAACATAAGAGAAGAAATCTGGAAATTAGTATCTTGACTTAGAATTATCACACAGAATTTCAGACCTTAGTAATTCCTTAGATTTCTTAAGATCCTATTTGATAAAGATTTGATTGCATTTACATGGTAGCAGAGCCAAGTTGTGTGAATCCAAATCAAATCTAGATATTAGATTGCTCTAGAAAATTCGTATTTTCTAAAATCGAATTCACATCACATTCTTCATAATGTCAAGTGTGATCAGATTTGAAGATCGTCTTGCAGGAGCAGACAACTTCACATCATGGAAGTTTAGAATAATGATGATTCTTAAGGAAAACAAATTAGACTCACTTGTGAGAGAAAACAAAAAGGAACCAGAGGCTGATCCTGAGAAAACTCAATGGATTGAAAACAATGAAAAGGCCATGAAAATCTTAGTAGATGCAGTTAGGGCTCATATAGTGCCCATCCTAGCAAAACATGAAACTACATATCAAATGTTCAAATCTCTTGAGAGCACCTATGAGATCAACAATACAAGTAGGACTCTTGCATTAAAGAGGCAAATCAACAATATCCAAATAAACAAAGGAGAAACAATCAATGCATACTTCATGAGGATCATTGAACTAAGGGATCAATTATCCACAATTGGATATAAGGTTGATAGCAAAGAGTTAACTCTAATTGCACTATGAGGCCTACCAAACTCATGGGAGTCATTTGTTCAAGGAATAAGTGTGAGGTCTACACCCCAAATTTGATAGGCTAAGAACAGACTGCCTTCAAGAGGAAACAAGACTCTCTACAAAAGAAAATAAACAGAACATAGATAAAGACATTCATGTACTCAACACAACGTCTTAACAAAAGGAATAAGAAAAAATCCTACAAGAGACGATCTTTTAAAAGAAAGAGAAATTCCAATGGAAAGGGATCTTCTAAGAAGAAAAACATCTCTCAAGTTCAACGCTTTACATGTGATCAATATGGCCACTATGCGATGAAGTGCTCTGACAGATCAAAGCAACAAGCATCTTTTGCCAAAGTAGGAAAGACAAATTCAGATCATGAATCTGAGAACTTTGTGTTCTATACAGCCCTATCTAGCCAAGTATCTAACAACACCCACAACTGGGTAATTGATAGTGGTTCCTCTCGACATATCACAGGATTCAGAGAACACCTAGACACTATGACTGAAAAGACTAATGAAGAAGTAACCATTGGGGATGATTCTGCACACCCTGTAAAAGGGGTTGGAACTTGCTCCATCAAACTGAAATATGGTATGTCTCTTCAACTCATTGGAGTCTTATTTGTACCTGGAATAAAGAGGAATCTAATATCCATCTTTGCCCTTGAAGACAATGGATATAGAGTTACTTTTATGGATGGGAAAGTTCTAGCATGGCCTAAGAACTCAACTATCAAGAAAGCCCAAACCATAGGCTTAAGACAAGGGTACCTTTACAAACTATGCACTAAAGTTAAACAAGCCCTTACCCTTGACACCTTTGATTCAAATGAGATTTGGCATAGAAGATTAGAACACCTTCATTTCCGTGCCCTACCTTCTGTGGAAAAACTTGTAACAGGCTTACCTAAGTTAAAACCATCTCATGAAGGAACTTGTAAAGGTTGTGCCCTAGGAAAGAATACAAAGGGATCCTTTCACAATAGCTTGAGCAAAACCCTAAATGTGTTAGAACTAGTTCACTCAAACTTATGTGGACCCATGTTTGTACCATCTAAAGCAGGATTTCTATACTATGTCATATTTATTGATGACTTCTCTAGGAAAACCTGGATCTATTTCCTTAAGTGTAAAGAGTCAATAGAAATCCTCAAAAGGTTCAAAGAGTTCAAAGCCCTTACTGAAAACTTCTCCAGGAAAAAAAAAAAAACCTTAAGGACAGACAATGGGAAAGAATACACCTCTG
Source organism: Sequoiadendron giganteum (assembly GCA_007115665.2). Lineage (NCBI taxonomy): Eukaryota > Viridiplantae > Streptophyta > Pinopsida > Cupressales > Cupressaceae > Sequoiadendron > Sequoiadendron giganteum. The sequence goes on along the minus strand of CM021106.1, from coordinate 604,157,512 downwards.
AAATTTTTAAGGAATTTTGCATGAGTGCTAGAATTAAGAGGGAGTTCACAGTTGCCTACAACCCTCAACAAAATGGGGTTGCTGAAAGAAAAAATAGAACCATTGTAGAAGCTGCTAAAGCAATGTTGCTTGACCAAAACATTGAAACCTCTTTCTGGGCAGAAGCCTCTAGGACTGCTGTCTACATCCAAAATAGATGTCCTCATTCTCATCTTGATAAAAAAACTCCTGAAGAAGCCTTTACTGGCATAAAACCTGACATTAGTCATTTTAGGATTTTTGGCTGTCCTGTCTATATTCATGTGCCCAAAGAGAAGAGATTCAAACTAGAACCTTCCGAAAAGAAGGGGGTATTTGTGGGTTATAGTGAAACCTCCAAAGCCTACAAGATATTTGTACCCGGGCAGAAACAAATTGAATTGAGCAGAGATGTCATCTTTGAGAAAGACATTGCATTCAAGAGGGAAAGAAGTTCTAGTAAGATAGAAACCTATTCCCCTAGAGTACCTGAAATGGAACCTGCTCCTGAGATTCAGAGGGAGCATCCTGAGGAAATGCCACATGAACTTCCTTCTACTTCAGATGAGAATACAAATGACAACGGCAGAAAGAGGCCACTTTGGGCTAGAAAGATGATCAAAGAAGCCGAGGATCATGCAGCACCCAAAGGAACGTTTAGGGAAAATAAAAAACCCAAACGGTTCTCTAGCTATGTTGCTCTAATGAACATCATAAACTCAGAACCTGTCAGTGTTACAAAAGCCTTCAAACATCAAGCATGGAAGGATGCAATGACGGAGGAATATCAATCCATTCTAAAGAATGATGCATGGGATATAGTGCCTAGACCGAAAGAGAAATCTGTTGTCTCTTCCGAATGGCTCTTCAAAATCAAGCATGTTGCTGATGGCAATATAGAAAAACATAAAGCACGTTTTGTGGCAAGAGGTTTTTCCTATGTTCCACGGCCTTTTGGGGACAGGGACGGGGGGACGGCTGGTGACGCGTTTCCTAGGGAGCCATTTTTAGGGGATGGTAGGGGATGGCGACATACAAAATACATATATAAATGATTTTTTCAAAATTTATTAATATATTATAGACAGAGAGAGGGAAAGAGAGAGATATGTCAATAAATTAATAATTGATAACAACAATATCAATATATAAATAAATCGCGAGAGTAGTAGTATAACAACATAATAAAATTATAAATGTCATTAAAGCATTATAAGATAAACTTTATCAAAGCCAAATACTAAATACATTGTCCAACAGTCTACGAAATTAAGCCTCATTCGGGCTATGAATATCAAAAGGCTCAAAACTACCTAAGTCACTATCATTCTCTGGAAAGAGTGGATCATCCAATGGTAGCTCGACCAATCCTGGTTGCACCTCATCCTCATCAATTTGCCTAACATCCTCAGGATCAACATCCCATCGTGCTACTGGAGTCTGCCGATACTCAGTAGTCTGTCGGTCCTGAAGTCTCAAGGCACTATGAACTGCAACTAATTTCTTAGCTCGTTTTGAAGTAAGCCTGTTCCTCTTAATGGAGTGGATGAAGCCATAGGTGGACCAATTCCTCTCTGCAGTAGAGGAACTAGCAATCTGTGAGAGCAAACGAATGGCAAGTTGTTTCAAATCCGGTGTGTCCTTCCCATGAAATTTCCACCATCCAATGGGGTTGTTCTGTGCAATGGTGGCCCTATTTGTTCTAGCCTCTGGTTTGCTAAATGTAGGACCCTGAAGATCAGCAAACATAAGCCACTGCTCTCTAATAATGGTTGCCAGCTCATTGTTATACATTTTACAAAGGGCTGTTGTAAGCCCCTCTATCACCTCGTCATCCTCAGAAGGAAGGATTCGGCCAAGTCTAGGTACATACCACTTCGGATTAAGAGCATAGGCAAGCATATGCAGAGGGGTATTCATTTTGTTCCACCTCTTTGTCACAATAGGCCTAATATGTCCTCATAAAAACTCAACTCAGGTTCCTTTTGACGAATAGCTTGCTTCATTTGGTCAAGCATGCTATCGAAAGTTTCATATATCTCTCCCAAGCTAGGAGAGTCTGTATCTGCATACCGAATTACCCTCACAGCTGGTGATATGAAAGAGAAAATATACCTACAAGCAACAAATTAAATATTAGAACTTTTAAAATACAAACTACAAAGTAAAACAAAGTGTAACAAATTCAAAAACAATTAAAATTTTCAGATTTCTTACTTGATAGTGGCCCACCAAGTTTCATTAAGTACTTTATCTCTCACTTCCTTGCCTTCATTTGTCTTTGATAGAGTCCACCTTTTCCAATCTGCACAAACAACCATGGCTTGTAGAGCATCTTAAACCTCCAACATCCTCTCCAACAAAATATAGTAACTAGCATATCTAGTCTCAACTGGTTTGAGGAATTCTTTCTTTGAACAAGACCAGAAAAGTGCGTGTGAAGTGTGATGGTTACATACAAACATTTGTATGTTTCTAGCCTCTACAACTGCTGCCTTCACCCAATTTATTTTTCCAATGTCTTTCAAAGCATTATTTAAACCATGTACACAACATGGAGTCCAGAAAATATGTTTGTAAGCACTCTCAATCATCAAACCAGTTAGCTTACAAACACGAACTGAATCTGTCACAACCTGCACAACATTAGAAGGCCCAACCTCCTCTATGGCCTCCCTCCAAATGCCAAACTGAAAATCAGCATCCGTATGCTTCCCAGAACAATCAACAGCTCAAAGAAAGTATGAACCAGCAGGGCATGTAACAATAACATTAATGAGTGGCCTATGTTGAATATCAGTCCACCCATCCATGACGATGGAACAACCAGTTCTAAGCCATGTTTGCCTCATCTCCTCCATCAACAAGGTAGCTTTTGAATATTGTTTGTCAAGGAGGGAGGTACGCAATCTATGTTCTCCAGGGGGGGCATAAGAGGGTCCAACTGTCAATATTTCTTTCACCATAGTTTTGAAATAAAGTGACCTCCCCAAATGAAATGGAAGAGCATGTGCATAAAAGAATTTGGCCACTACATCATCAGCTTGCTCGCGTTTTTGCACATTCATTAACCCCATGATTGAAGTTTTCTCGCTTGCTTTCTTCTTCCCTCTATCACAACTCTCTGTAACTGATAAATTGGAAGAGGCTTGCAAATCAGCTAATGGTCGTTTTTTATTTTGAATGGTAATGATTTGGTCATCACTTAGTCCAGCCAACTTTGCAAATTGAAGTTGTTGCTCCAATGTTATTTTAGCACAAATTCTAACACCCTTTCCAGTGTCACCCACTAGATGGCCTCTAATCCTAGTATAGCTCCCATGGTAATTAGATTCACAAACATGACAAAACCATTTCCTGTTGCCCCGTGAATTTTTCTTCTTGTTGACAGTCACATCTGTGGCAAACTGACGCAATGGTTTGTTGCGGTTGAAGGGCCTTTTGCAAATCTTTGAAGAGTGCGTATAGGGCATGCAAAATGGTCTGAAGAACCATGGGTTGCATTTTCAGAGGTAAAAAGGGTTTATTGACATTCTTTGAACTTCATATTCACTGTCAATATCCTCACCCTCATGACTGTCACTACCACTGCTGTTGCTGCTCATTTTGAAATTTGTATGGCTAAAAAGATTTTTTTATGAAACTTTGTATTCTGGTTGAAAATGAGTCAAATCTGAAAATTTGTAAAAATGATGCCAAATCAATGAACATTGAACAATAACATTGAAAACACAAAATGAATTAAAAAATTAAAAAAATAATGCAGCTTCGTGTATAGTTATACTATATAGAAAAATAAATAATAATAAATTTAATATCAAACCTGGAAGTGGTAGGAAGTGGAGCTAAGAAAGTGCAGCTCCCAGGCGTCCAAACACAAAGCAAATGCAAGTTGACTCAAAGATAAACACGAGCAAAAATACCCTAGCCGCGAATTCAACCCTAGGCGTGAGAAATTTGAAGAAACCGAAATTTCAATACATTCGAATCTGCAAAACGCCTCTTCGAAATGCACAAACGTCCCTTCAAAATGCAAAAACGGAAACGTTTCCTACCATTTCCTAAAATATTTCCTTAATCGGGGACGGTCGGGGACTGTCCCCTATGCGTCCCTCCGTCCCCGAGACGGATGGGGATGGGGACGGGTAGAGGGGGTTTTGCGGCAAGGGACGCGTCCTCGTGTAACCTTGGGTTTTTCTCAAAAGGAAGGCATTGATTATGAAGAAACATTTGCACCTGTTGCCCATTACACATCTGTGAGAGCAGTGTTAGCCATTGCTGCAGCTAAAGGCTAGAAGATCCATTAAATGGATGTGAAAACTGCCTTCCTAAATGGAACCATTGAAGAGGAAGTCAATCTGGAACAGCCTGAAGGTTTTGTGATACATAAACCTGACTCACATGTGTGCAGACTAAAGAAAGCCCTCTATAGACTTAAACAGGCTCCCAGGGTCTAGTATGAAAGAATTGACAGCTATCTCTTGGGACTGGGATTTTCCAAGAATGATGCTGACTCCAATCTCTACTTCAAGGTAATCAAAGGTGATATGCTAATAATTATTTTATATGTTGATGACCTGTTGATAACAGGAGATCACCTCATTGCTCAAGGAAAGAAGGATCTAATTTCTAAATTTGACATGAAAGACTTGGGCATTCTACACTACTTCCTAGGTTTGGAAGTATGGCAGAAATCAGAGGGCATTATACTAAACCAAGAGAAGTATACTATTGATATTCTGAAGAGATTTGGAATGTTGGACTGTAGACCGATGTCTACACCTATGGAAACCAACCTTCACAAATTGAAAGAAGCGGCAGCAGAATCCAAGTGTCCAGATCCAACCCTTTATAGAGAAATGATTGGATCCTTGATGTATCTGGTTAACACCAGACCTGATATTTGCTATGCAGTGAATGTTCTCAGCCAGTTCATGTGTGAGCCAAAGGAAATTCACCTAATGGCTGTGAAACATATTTTGAGATATCTTCAAGGCACTATTGGATATGGTCTTCTTTACAAAAAATGACCAACAAGATCTACATGGGTACTCTGATTCAGATTGGGCTGGAAGTGTAACCGATCGGAAAAGCACATCAAGATGTTGCTTCAATTTAGGATCGGCTATGATCTCCTGGATTTGCAGAAAACAGTCTTGAGTTGCACAAAACTCAACAGAAGTTGAATACATTGCAGCCTCTATGGGAGCAAGAGAAGCAGTTTGGCTTCGTAAATTGCTTGTGGGACTCTTTGGTGAGCCCTTGAATCCTACAATTATTCATTGTGATAATCAGAGTTGCATCAAACTCTCTGTAAATCATGTCTTCCATGATAGATCTAAGCACATTGAGATCCCCTATCATTATGTAAGAGATATGGTGGAACGAAAAGTGATCCAATTGGAGTATGTTAGTACAAATGATCAAACTACAGACATTCTCACCAAGCCTCTCTCCCGAATCAAAGTAGAGCACTTCAGGAAGAAACTTGGTATGGTTGAAATGTAATTTGATATTTATGTTTGAAATACAAATTGTTTATAAATTGTACTAATATATAAAGATGTTTAATGTGTAAACTCTTTTGTCATGTGTGTGACTCCATGACCTTATGGGCCTACTCCCCCTGTGTACATTATTGAAAGGTGACGATCTTTCTAATAATGAACACTTGTATTTGACATTGTAAAGTGATGACTCTACAATGATCAGTTGAACTATCATGATAGATATCATGTGACTTGATATCTGTGGACATGTCATGATAGTATCTCTTGGACACTTTGATGAATATCATGGGACTTGATATCATTTGAAGATCATTGTGATCGTTAAAAGATAATCATGGTGGATAATTATATATCCGTGGATATGCCATGAATTATGGTAGACATTATGTGACTTGATGTCAGTGCACATACCATAATAAAGATGTGTTATGAAGAATGTCATGTGACTTGACAATTTTGAGAAAACATATCATATCTTTGATATCACGTGTGAAGGTGATATCTCCACTTATTTGATTTGAAATATCCTCCCTAGCTAAGAGGGAGTGTTAATGAGATATAGCTTCGGTCAGATATAAATGATGATTGCTAAATAGCATCATCATCATTTATATATGATCAAAATTAATCCTTATTATATTTCTGGAAAAATAAGTGAAATCGAATTTATAAGCATGCATAAGTTCGATCAAATAAATGATGTTCAAATTCTGCATTTAAATATAAATCAGAACTCATATTATATACCCGCCACATATAAGGTTATGTGTGTGTGTTAAAGATACTAACCGAATGTTAGTCGGTTATGTGTGGAACCCGCGCGCTCAAAGGGACACGTCCTCTCATGAGACGCGTCTCTTAGAGGCGGGTCTCCAAACATACATATGGTGGTTCCCTCATTGATATGCAAACATCGAAATTTATTAATGTTCTGCAGTCAGGGCATTTAGCATAAGAGAAGAAATCTGGAAATTAGTATCTTGACTTAGAATTATCACATAGAATTTCAGACCTTAGTAATTCCTTAGATTTCTTAGGATCCTAATTGATAAAGATTTGATTACATTTACAAAATTGCTCCATCAAATTGAAATCTGGTCTCCCTGCAACTCACTGGAGTCTTATTTGTACCAAGAATAAAGAGGAATCTAATATCCATCTCTGCTCTTGAAGACAATGGATATAGGGTTACCTTTATGGATGGAAAACTTATGGCCTGGCCAAAGAACTCCACTATAAAGAAAGCACAAACCATAGGTATAAGACAAGGTTATCTTTACAAACTGTGGACTGATATCAAACAAGCCCTTACCCTTGAGACTTCTGATTCAAATGAAATTTGGCATCGAAGATTAGGACACATTCATTTCTGTGTCCTACCCTCTGTAGAAAAACTAGTAACAAGATTGCCTAAATTAAAACAAACTCGTGAAGGAGCTTGTAAAAGGTGTGCCCTAGGAAAGAATACAAAGGGATCCTTCCAAAATAGTTTGAGTAAAACCAAAAACGTGTTAGAACTAGTTCACTCTGACTTATGTGGACCCATGTTTGTACCCTCCATGGCGGGCTTCCTATATTATGTAATATTTATAGATGACTTCTCTATGAAGACCTGGATTTATTTTCTTAAGTGTAAAGAGTCAATAGAAATCCTTAAAAGGTTTAAGGAGTTCAAAGCTCTTACTGAAAACTTCTCCGAGAAGAAAATCAAAATTCTAAGGACAGATAATGGGAAGGAATACACTTCTGAAATCTTTAAGGAATTTTGCATGAATGTTGGGATTAAGAGGGAGTTTATAGTAGCCTACAACCCTCAACAAAATGGTGTTGCCGAAAGGAAAAATAGAACTATTGTAGAAGTTGCTAAAGCAATGTTATTTGACTAGAACATAGAAACCTCATTCTGGGCAGAAGCCTCTAGAACTGTTGTATACATCCAAAATAGATGTCCACATTCTCACCTAGATAACAAGACTCCTGAAGAAGCTTTTACTGGTATAAAACCTGACATTAGTCACTTAAGGATTTTTGGTTGCCCTGTCTACATTCATGTACCTAAAGAAAAGAGATTCAAACTAAAACCTTCTGGAAAGAAAGGGGTATTTGTGGGATATAGTGAAACCTCTAAAGCCTACAGAATATTCATACCCGGGCAGAAACAAATTGAACTAAGTAGAGATGTCATATTTGAAGAAAACATTGCATTCAAAAGGCAAGGAGTTCAAGTGAAATAGAAATTCATAATTCCCCTAGAGTCTTAGAAGTGGAACCTACTCCTGATATTCAGAGGGAGTATCCTGAAGAAATAATAAGTGAATTTCAATCTGCTTCAGAAGAGAATCCCAATGACAACAGCAAGAAGAGACCACTTTGGGCTAGAAGATGATTAAAGAAGTTGAGAATCACGCAGCACCCAAGGGAACCTTTAGGGAAAGTAAGAGACCCAAAAGATTCTCAAGCTATGTTGCCTTAATGAATGAAATCATCAATTCAGAACCCACCAGTGCTACAGAAGCTTTCAAACATCAAGTATCGAAGAATGCAATGACGGAAGAGTATCAATCCATTTTGAAAAATGATGTATCGGATATAGTGCCTAGACCAAAAGAGAAATTTGTTGTCTCTTCCAAATGGCTCTTCAAAATCAAACATGCTTTTGATGGCAGTATAGAAAAACACAAGGCACGTTTTGTGGCCAGAGGTTTCTCACAAAAGGAAGGCATTGATTATGAAGAGACATTTGCACCTGTTGCCCGGTACACATCTGTGAGAGCAGTGATACCTATTGCAGCAGCTAAAGGCTGGAAGATCCATCAAATGGATGTGAAAACTACCTTCCTGAATGGGATCATAGAAGAGGAAGTCTATCTAGAGCAGCCTGAAGGTTTTGTGATACATAAACCTGACTCACATGTATGCAGATTAAAGAAAGCTCTATATGGACTTAAATAGGCACTCAGGGCCTGGTATGAAAGAATTGACAGCCATCTCTTGGGACTAGGATTTTCCAAGAATGATGCAGATCCAAATCTTTATTTTAAGGTAATTAAAGGTACTATGCTAATAATTATTTTATATGTTGATGACCTGCTGATAATAGGAGATCACCTCATTGCTCAAGGTAAAAAGGATCTAACTTCAGAATTTGGCATGAAAGACTTGGGCATTTTACATTACTTCCTGGGTTTAGAAGTCTGGTAGAAATCAAATGGCATCATACTAAATCAAGGAAAGTATACTATTGATATTCTGAAGAGATTTGGGATGTTGGATTGTAGACCCATGTCTACACCTATGGAAACCAACTTACACAAATTAAAGGAAGCAGCAGCAGAATCTAAGTTTGTAGATCCCACTCTATATAGATAGATAATTGGATCATTGGTGTACCAAGTTAACACCAGACCTAATATTTGCTATGTAGTGAATGCTCTAAGCCAGTTCATGTGTGAGCCAAAGGAAATTCACCTTGTTGCTGTGAAGCACATATTGAGATATCTTCAAGGCACTAATGGATATGGTCTTCATTACAGAAATGACCAACTAGATTTACATGGATACTCTGATTCAGATTGGGCTGGAAGTGTAACCGATTGGAAAAGCACATCAAGATGTTGCTTCAGTTTAGGATCGGCTATGATCTCTTGGATCAGCAGAAAACAGTCTTCAGTGGCACAAAGCTCGACAGAAGCTGAATATATTGCAGCTTCTATGGGGGCAAGAGAAGCAGTATGGCTCCGGAAATTGCTTGTGTGACTCTTTAGTGAGCCCTTGAATCCTACTATTATCCATTGTGATAATCAGATTTGCATTAATTTCAGTAAATCCAGTATTCCATGATAGATCTAAGCATATTGAAATCCCTTACCATTATGTAAGAGACATGGTAGAAAGGAATGTGATCCAGTCGGAGTATATTAGTACAAATGATCAAACAACAGACATTCTCACCAAGCCTCTCTCCAGAGTTAAAGTTGAACACTTCAGGAAGAAACTTGGTATGGTTGAAATGTAATTTGATATTATGATTGAAATTCAAATTGTTTAGTTGCACTACTATATTTAAAAGATGTTTAATGTGTAAACTCTTTTGTCATGTGTGTGACTCCATGACTTTATGGGCCCTCTCTCCCCCTATGTACATTATTGAAAGGTGACGATCTTTCTGATAATGAACACTTGTATTTGATATTGTAAAGTGACAACTCTACAATGATTAGTTGAACTATCATGATAGATATCATGTGACTTGATATCTATGGACATGTCATGATAGTATCTCGTGGACATTTTGATAGATATCATGAGACTTGATGTCAATTGAAGATCATTATGATCCTTATGAGATAATCATGGTGGATAAATATATATCCGTGGATATGCCATGAATTATTATGGTAGACATCATGAGACTTGATGTCAGTGCACATACCATAATGAAGATGTGTTATGAAGAATGTCATGTGACTTGACAATTTTAGAAACATACCATATCTTCAATATCACGTGTAAGGTGATATCTCTACTTACTTGGTTTTGAGTTATCTTCCCTAGCTAAGAGGGAGTGTTGATTTAAGGTAACTTCGGTCAAATATAAGTGATGATTGGATTTATGCATCATCATCATTTATATATAATCGAAATCTACTTTTCAAGTATGATATCTGCAAGTAAGTTATTCGAATTTCTGATCATGAATAAATTTGAAATCAAGTGCTGATCGAACTTCATTTCTATACACTAATCGTTGTTGTTAATACATGCAGGTGTTTAAATATAAACCACCGATAATTATTGATTGATTAGAGGAGTCCGCGTATTCATGGGACACGTCTCTCCTTGAGGCGTGTCTCTTCTTGCGATATAAGACATGAATTCGATTTTCTATTGTAGGATATTGAAATAGATAAATGTTCTACAATTGAAGATCAAAGATAAAACATTAGAAATCTGACTTAGAATATATATACAGAAATTGAGATCTAGGATTTGCTTATTCTCCACTTAGAATATAATTTGATAGATTTGATTAATTTAACAAATAGCCTTGATCTTTTTAGGATCAACGCTAAATCTATTAGAGCTGATTATGTGTCCAAGATAAACCAACTCTGACATGCCAAACTCACACTTGGACTCCTTGGCAAACAATGACTCACTATCCAGGATGCTCAAAACCTCATCCAACTGCCTCAAATGCTCCTTCCATGATCTACTATAAATAAGTATATCATCAAAAAATATCAACACAAACTTACAAAATTGCTTACTGAAAATCTTGTTCATGCATGACTGGAATGTAAAAGGAGCGTTAGTCAACCCGAAGGGCTTCACGAGGAACTCAAAGTGACCATAATGGCATCTGAATGTTGTCTTCTCAATATCCTACTCTCTAACTCTAATCCGATGATAACCAGACCTCAAGCCTATTTTAGAAAACTAGACTTCTCCATGTAGCTTGTCAATGAGCTCAGCTATCCATGGGATGGGGTACATGTTCTTGATAGTCTTCTTGTTAAGTGCCCTGTAATCTATGCACATGCGCATTGTCTTATCCTTCTTCACTAATACCATGCAAGAAGCAAATAGACTCTTATTGTGTCTACTATGTCCATGTCCAGAAGCTCCTTAATTGCCTTCTCAATTTCATCTTTATGTGTCTTTGAATGCTTGTATGGTGTAGTGATGATGGACTTAGCCCCTCCTCCAACTCAATCACATGCTCAATACCTCTATCAAGAGGCCTACCTGGAGGTATGCTCCAAAGACCTTGCTTCGCTTGGATAGCAAAACCTAGATGTCTGGTGGATAAGAGCGCTTCTCCTCTTCTGTACACTTTGCTGCCCACTCCGCCTGATCATGCCTGAAGATCCTCTCCATGCGCTTAAAGGAAACTACCTGAGGCCCTCCATTAGATATTCCCCTCAAGACTACATTCTTTCCATCTGATTTGAACTTCAACTCCATGGTCTGAAAATTGAGAGAGATCTCACCAAGGGAACATAACCACTAAATGCCCATCACTGCATCTGTGTCCCCAATGCTAACCACATAGAAGTCATCCTTGACTTCATAATTACCCAACTGAACGCTGAGTTGAGGGATAATCTTGGTACAAGTAATAGTAAACCCATCCACAACAATCACTCTAAAACCATCAACCTCCTTTGTCTGAAGACCCCTATGTGCTACAAGTCCATCATCTATGAAATTATGTGTAGCACCTAAATCTATCAAAGCGATCAAACGTTGCCCATTAAGAACCCCTCTAATGCGTAAAGACTCATTCTTCTGGAAGCTATAAAGTTAGGCAAGCTTCCCCTCTTTAGTCTCTTTTGTTTTAGACTCTTCTTCATCTTTCTCCTCTGAATCAGATTGTTGGTTTGATTTTTCTGATGAAGACTCTTCTGCTGAATAGTATTCAATCCTATTAACTTTGCCCTTAGTTGCACATTTATGTCCTAGGTTCTACAGCTCTTTGCACGAGAAGCATGAATTCTTCCTCCTCAAGTCATTAAGAGTGTCACCATCAAGCCTTGTGACTAATTTCTTTTGCTGATTGGTGTCTTTTATGAATGGTCTTGTATCTTTCTTGTGCAAAAATGGTTTGGACTGAAATTTAGATTTTGGGGCAGCCCACTCCATACTCCTTGCTTTTTTCATGGCTTCTTGCAAGGTTGGAGGGTCAAACGCTTTAATCCACCCCTTACGTGGCTCTATAAGTCCCTCACTAAACAATACCACCAATCTCCTCTCTATGATCCCTATGACAATCACTGAAAGCTTCTAAAACTCTGCTATGTAAGCCTCCACTATGCCATACTGCTTCAACTAGGCCAACTCTCTGAAATGTAACTCGGGATCTTTCTTGTCAAACCTCTCAATGGGCTTAGTGGTAAACTCATCATATGAAGTGATAGACCTATGACCCAAAGTGACAAGGCCATGGTACCACCACTCATGTGCTACTCCATCAAGATGTAAAGTGGCAAACTTAATTGCCTCCTCCTCTGTCATAGGTCTAAGGCCTAGGTAATTGTCCAACTTATGTACCCATGCCCTAGCTATGCAGTTATCACTACCATCATAATGGGAAAGTGTTACCTTGCCTATGGCCTACTGTAGGTCCCTCTGAATAAATGAATGAAAGATTTTAATGACGTCCACGAGACTAAACAGTCTATGGGACCGAGACAAACTTAATTTGTCTTCATGCTCTTTTCCAAGTCGGATCTCCTGCTATTAATTTTGACTAGAAGGTTGGTCGTCTGTGTTAAAGATGATAGCTTCGGTCAAATATGAATGACGATTGATGTACAGCATCATCGTCATTCATAAGTGATCAAAGATCATCTCTTCTATTCAAATAATTCTAAGAACCAATTAAATCGAATTTATGAGCATACATATAAAATACGATCTCACACGTGATATTATATTCTGCATTTATTTGAAATCGGAATCCTCTTTGACATCCGCCATCATGTAGAAGGGTGTATACGTGTTAATGTATACATAACAAATGGTAAACAAAACTGGTAACTGCCCGCACCCTAAAGGACGCGTCCCATGAGTGGAAGTGTCCTCTCATGAGGCATGCCTCTTAGGGGCGGACTCTTCCCTTATTTATGGTGGTTCCTCATTCGATATGCAAACATAGAAATCGGACAATGTTATGCAATCAGCACATTTCATAAGAAGTTCAAATCTGGAAATCAAAAATCTGAACATAGAAGTTAAATTTTATTTGACTTAGAAATTTTCTTATACAGATTTTTCTGACTTTAGTTTAAATCTTAGTGTTTCTTAGGATCCCATTAGAAAAGATTTGATTACATTTACAGTCTGGTTGATCTTATCCTCCTCAAAAAACTACTACATATTGTCCACACCCAAACTATTTTCATGTTGAGTACAAATATCTTCATAAGCTGTGCATTCCATGATGAAGTGTCATTCCGTCTACACCGCCCCCTTATTGCAGGATATGCAAGTTCTTTCTTCCCAAGTTTCCTTAGGTATCTTCTCTGAACTATTGGTCCTCTATGATCAGCTCTACCACCACCCTTTTTCCTCTTTTGATCTATGAACTCATTGAAAGATAAATATTCTTTCAAAGCCTCTGGAAGAGTGTCACATTCAGAGTATGCATTTCTTAACTCATCCACCAAAGGTAAAGGAGTGTCATGACCATTTTGTGGTGTCTCCTTTGGAATGAATGAGGGCTGGAAAGGTCTAAAAAATGTGTTGGACCCAACTATAGTATGATGTTTCTTATTACCCCCTTGCTGATATTGGAGCTGTTGTCCCCATTAAGTGTTGGATTGCCTTGCGTGTTGTTGTGTGAGTTGTTAACTACCAGCTTTTGCCCAATCTTCCCCAACAATTGAGACATCATATCCATCATCGTATCAAACTTCTCCATTCTCGCAGTGCGACTAACTCAATGAGCTCTACCCTTGCCTCTATTAGCCATGTGCCTTGGCGGGCTCTCCCCTTCACATGGAGGGTCTTGATGCATCTCAACACCCTATAAAGACTCCCAATGAGCCTTGAGAACACTAGAGATCATTTCACCCTTCCTTAATTCCTCACTAAATATATCTTTGTTCCCTCTCACTCATAGAAGGTATGAAGCCGATTGCATATGTTTGTCACAGGCTGACAGGAAAGGTTTGCTCTGATACCACAATAACAACCACCCCTAAAAAAAATTTATTTGTTTTGTTGAGTGTATTGAGAAGTGTGGGGGTTTGTTTGCATTCAAATGTTTGCAACATAACATAACATTCATTCATAACATAGCAAAGAAAGAAATCAACCATGAAATAGCATTTTCTTCGCAGTGCATCATTACAACATATATTGGTTATAACATCCAATGAAATCAGACTTATTGAAATAATTTGCAAACCTGATAACAGTTTCAGACCTGATAATAGTCTCAATGAAGCTCTTACAGTTATTAAATCAGCAGCAATACATTCAAATGTTGCACCCAAACCAAGCTACAATGTAGGCTAACCAACCATAGCACTTAATCTCTGATGAACAATTGCAAGAATGTTGTAGAAGGAAGACTGCAAGTCTATACAATAGCAGACCTGAGCATTGCTCAACCTCAAAATGTCACAACTCCCTAGGAGGCGCGATTTGCTCCCATAAATCAATACTCCAAAAAATGCAAATGAACACTTGAAATGAGGCACCCATCTATGAAGAGTCTTTTGGAAAACTACCCAGAAACAAACTTCAAACTCCAACTGAGCTATAAACAAATCATCACTTCACAACCACTATGTAAAATGGATTTCCAGAATTCTGGAAATGAACATCAGACCTTTGATAATGCAACCTTAACACCTCCAAACATCACCAAAATGAAGCAAACCGTCCAGCATGCCAAAACCTCCGGTCTCACATCAAAACATTGATAAAATCTTCATTATTCAACCTCCAAAATGATGATCCCTAAAGTAGAACCACTCTTCCCGACTACAACGAATCTTTCACCATCGAAACCAGCTACTAACGGTGAGGGTTTTCATCCTCAACTTGTAGAAATAGAAACCTGGAAGCATTCCAGCAATATCCTGTAATGTTGTCAAAAGATAGATAATCAAATGAGAGCACAAGAGATGCTTTTATAGAAGAAGGAAATTAGGGCAACAGAGTTTGAATTCACTTTCCTTCCAAAACCCCACGCCCCCTTCTGCTGAAGAAACAAAGGTTGAGACCAGCTGCCCAAAATACACTTACTAAAAAAAAGCAACTACTAAAAATGGTAAGTGTGCCCAAAGACCAAATTTGCACAATCTGAGATGTACTAAGACTTACTATAAATAGTACGTACTAAAAAATGGCCACTGCTATAAATAGTAACTTCTACCAGAAAGCACTGAAAACCACCACAAAACCCAACACAAGCTTTGAGTCCCCTAACCAACTCCACTTAGCCTACAGGAACCCTAGAATAGGCTAATGGAAATCCATAACTGATTAGGTGCAAGAAGGGGACATTATAGTCCTGTATGTGGATAATATGTTGTTTATTGGGAATGGTAAGAGTATGATTTCATATTTGAAGTCTCTGTTGTCAGCACAGTTTGAGATGAAGGATCTAGGTGCAGCGAAGGTATATTCTAGAGATGGAGATCAGAAAAAACATCTAATAGAAAACCTCGGTTAAGCCAAAGCAAGTATGTGAATTCAATGTTGGAGAGATTCAGCATGACAGCTTGCAGACAGTTAGTTGTCCCTGTAATGTAGGGGACAAAGCTTTCTATGAAGGATTGTCCAAAATCTCCAATCGAGATAGAACATAACCAGAGTACCATATGCAAGTGTTGTTGGAAACTTGATGTATGCTATGGTGTGTACGAGGCCAGACATTGCCCAAGCAGTGGGAGTCCTTAGTCAGTTTATGGATAATCCTGGACAGGTGCATTGGGATGCGGTGAAGAGAGTGTTCAGATATCTATGAGGTACTTCCGAGTATGCTATAAGAACGCAAGCAACCAACTCAAGCATGCAAGAAATCAGCTGGAGGAAGTAGGCAAGTAGCTTAAGTAGACAAGCAAGTAGCTCAAGCATACAAGCAACCAGCTCAAACAAGTAGGCAACCAGCTTAAACATGTAAGCGAGTAGCTCAAGCAAGCAAGCAACTAGCTCAAGCAAGTAGACAACCAGCTCAAGCAAATAGGCAACCAGCTCAAGCACACACAGGATGGTAGGAAAGATGCTTTGATACCACTGTAATGTCCCTTAGAATTCACTTGTAGATTAGGTTTAGGAGTTCTTCTTTTTAAATAAAGGTTCTCTTTAATGAAATGATCTTGCATTGAAATTTGATCGACTGTGTCTTCCAACGACTCTTTATCGCTTAATCGCCTTCCTTCAATCTTACATTTGATTGATCATATAAATAAGTATTAATCTATTCATTTTTATATTAAGACCATAATTACTTATAAGGTTCAATGATTATTATTAAATGGCTCTATATTCCAATGCACATCAATCATAGATTATATCACTGTGCTATTGTTCTGAATGCAGATTGTATTACTCAATGTTTTCCCCACATTCTTCTTCATTTCCCTCTATTCTCCTAATAGATCTTATATCTTTACTTCTACCCTGAAATGATACATCTCCTAATAGACATAACCTTTCATAGAGTCATGACTATTTGTTTAATAAACATCTTTTATTGATTGCTGTTTAGACTAATTCATATATTTTTATTTGTTATTTCTCCATACACCAAATGATTGCTGCTCTCCCTTATATTCTATTTTCTGCCTTTCATATCCCCCATTGATCTCCATTCTCTCATCTATTTATACCTTTATGAAAAGATACATCTTTCTTCAAAAGTAATAACTCTTTGAAGAGTTATGTCTCCTTAAAATAATTATTCTCCTTAACTTTAATCGCTGCCTTCCCTTTACCCATATTAACTTCTACCTTTTAATTACATTGTTTCATTTTATAATCACTTCTTTTGTGGTAGGAATCACTGCCTTTTAGTGGTTCGATTCTTATTATTTTAAGATCAGAATTATGTTTATTTTGATAATCATTTATAGTTATAATCTTATCATTGATGTTTATAATGATTTTTAGATTATATTAATTTTATTATTTTATTTATTATTATTATTTTTATATCAATTTTTCTTCTTTCTTCTTCTTTTTTTTATATCTTTTAGAATATATGTATTATAATGGTATTTAAATTGTTAATACTTATTTTGTATTTTTACTATTTATAATTATTAATGATAATTTTAATGTTTATAATTTTATATTTAAATATTATAATTATAATGTTATCAATGATAATTATAATTATAATGATATTTTAATTGTGTTTCTTTCTTTTTATATTTATGATATTGATTTAGTTATCCAATACTTCGTACTTTAGGTGTTACGATTTTGGGGACATGATAGTTCTCCCCTCCCAAATTTGTTTGTCTTCAAGCAAAAACATCTTAGTTTCTTCTAGGATCTCTTCTTCTAATCTGTCACTAACGGCACATAGGTTTGTCATGTTTATATATATATAATTTTAAATGAGAATGTTCTATAATGATTACTCTATTTGAATGCGTATATCTATTCAAATATAAATATATTAAATATATCTTTGTGATGGGGACATCACAAGTCTCCCCCGCTTGACTTTGCTTGTCCTCAAGCAACTTGTAATCCTTTCCTTAATGCTCTTCTTCTAATCTATCACTCTAATACCAAATATTTGAAGAATGAATGTACAGAGTTTGAAGAAATTGTGTGGCACAACCTCTAATATACATTGTATTTATTAATGTATGGGAAAGTTTCATTGGTGGTTGTAAATTAAATTGTGTAAGTAAAAATTACTAACACGGTGTTCATCAATACCATAAGAATTTTATGCCTATGTGTTCAAAGTAGTTTACCATTATATTGTACTTAATATGTTAAAGGTTGTTCAGCTCCAGAATAATGTGATAGAAAAAAAAAACGTTGCAATGCAGATGATAATCAAATTTAAGGCAAATAGGGAAAGTAAAATCGTTTAACAGCTCTTGAACATTGATTTGCAATTGTTAGAACCAAAAGACAAATATAGCCCTTGAGAATAACAAACCAACCTTTCCTTTGTGAGCAACTCCTCCACTTGTAAGTTCTGCTACTACATGTGCATTTGTTAAGATTATACCATTTGGATTTATAATTGTCCCAGACCCAGTAGAACGCCCGAAAAACAAGCCCATGTGACCTGCATAAATAACTTTTCCTTTTAATATGCATGTGAAGTCAAAACATAGTTACTAATACAATATCCCAAAGCTCTTGAATTTGAGATTCTTTTCATACCAATGAAGGTTATTTTCATTCACAAACAAATAACCAAAACATGCTTAATTTTTCGTGGTCATTAATTCATATACATATGTAAAATGAAGGTGTGCATTGTAGATTGAAGTTCGAACATTCGTATTACTTTTCATGAGGATGGCATATGATTATGATTATATTTAAACTTCAAAAAGATCTAAGGGTATTGGAGGCATGATTGGATGTATACATGTTAAGAAGTACATGGCTCGTGGAGTTGCTAGGGATTTGTATTTTAGTGAGGATACAATAAGCTGTAACTAACAAAAAATAATAATTAAATTTTTTTCAAAATTTCAAAAGCCTTCATCGTGAGTGATGTCTTTATTTCCTTGTACGATACCATTCATGTGCACCCATTTACCTTGACCCAAACTGTTATATTAATGTTAGTGTTTAGAAGTTTAGAACCTTCTCTTTTAAGAGCTAGACCCTATTTTCCATCTCTTCCATGGAGACAAAGACCCTAGGTAGATTATCAATTATAAGATAAAATATATTTCCTTGTTGGCTGGGATTTGAGGCTTTAAGATTGTTTATTACGAATCATATTGCATGAACTGGAATAGTTGTTCCATTTGAACCTCTTAAGGATCTTGTGGGACAGCTCACATGAAGTTTGGCTAAGTGTAGGGTTTTGGTTTGCTCCCATAGGCTTGTGTTATTAGACAAAAGAGATCTGTTTTGGGGAGGGAGAGGAAAGCACAGGGGAAGGTTGGTGGAAAATCGTAGATGCTCCTTCCCTTGTATGCCAAATTATTTGGCATAGGTGCCTTCCTCTTTTAATTAAATCAAGAATACAAATACAAGATTAAAGTCATAACAGTTAACACAGATCAAATTTCTGATTTATTTGTGTTGCTCTTGTTAGCAATTTGTATTGGAATGTCACATAAGTAAACTAGAATCTATGTTTGATAATTATGCATGAATATTCAATTCAATTACACAGATCAAACGTATGAAACTATAGCAAGGAGGTATATCGATGTCAAATTACTTGCCCTGGTTCAAACTCAAGAAAATACTTCTTCATTGCAGGTTATGGTTTTCTAAAACAAATTGTAATCATAATACCCTTCCACCATCTCTTGAACCACTTATACCATTAGCAAAATTTTGGCACACCATTTTCATTAATCACGTCCATGGTTAGAGCCTTGTGTGAACATTTTTAGGGATTGGAAGTTGTTAATGACTCAAAGGCACTTCCTCGAATATCTTCAACATCACTTACTGCTTTTATTTTTTGTATTCATCTAAATACTAGTCAAGCCTTGAGGAGCTTGCTGTTCTAATGGCATCCTTAAAATTTTCATTAAGCTCCAATCATCAGCCACAAGAATTTTCAGCAAAGCCTTCATGTCTAGCATTTATGAATTGAAAAAGCCAAACCAATTGCACCCCTAGAACCCATGCAAAATAAGATGGTATTTTTTGCACTTTTACTAGTATAGCCCAAATTGTAAAAAAATAAAACTTAAAGGCACATTGATTTTTGTCTCATCTTTTAGGAAAAAATTGCACCTGAACTTCTAGAGATCATGATGTTTTCATACAAACTCTTTTGCTTAAAGAAACAGATTATTACATAGGCTAATTTTTCACAAGGAAACTATTAGTACAGTTTATTTCTAAATTTGATGCAAATAAACAACATTTCGTTCTTTTTTCATTGATTTTGTTGGTAGGATGAGAAAAGTGTGAAAAGTTAAATTCCTTTTCAGTAATATAATGAGTAACAAAAAAATTATTTGCAAAAGTTCGTGCTCAAATTCTTTTTGAAAATATGATTTTGGCAGCTGTCTATGATATGACATCTTACTTGGACAATTTCCACAAAAGTACTATTCTCCATAGGAACTATGCCACCTCAATGTCAAACTCATAAAAGAAAGCAAGGACATAAGAGGAATAGAGTCTTATTTACAAACACTGCTAATAATTCATTTGATTGTTCATTTTACTAACAAATTTGAAGATGGTATTGATACATTAAATAAAAGATTAATAAATTTGTCATTTAATTCTTATTAAAATAATGTTTATTTATTAATGCTCAATATTGTAAGATATTGTAAGATAGAGATAAGATCGTCTCCGATCTTATCTGGAGTTTCTTTTTAGAAACTTTCCAGTTTTGTAAATCTTGTAAACTATTTATTGAGCGTCTCGCTCATTGTTAATATATCAATTTTTTACCAATTACTTGTGTAATATGGTATCAAAGCACAGAAAAAAATAATTTTTTCGAAAAATTTATAATTTCGTTTTGAAATTATTTTGGTCAAAAATTTTTCGAAATTATTTTGTTTAATTTTCTTGCACCCCTCTTTTTCTTTTGAAACTCGTGATTTTCTAAGAAAACGTGTTGAAATTCGCGTCTATCTTCTGTGAAAAGAAAATCGCGATCTGATTAAGGATACTTTGCAAAAATCGTGGCTAAGGGTTTTCTCAGCACGGAATTGGATTATTCTTCTTACCCGCGACTTCTGTGTTTTTCTCTGGCCGCGTGAGAAGCAATCTGGGCGCGTTTTTTTTGTGGGTCGACTTCTTGTCATACGTGATCTTCAGGCCGCACGTTTTGCCTTTTGAACACGTTTTTTTTTCTTCTTGTTTATACAAGCGTTTTTTGGGCGTTTCTCTTAAACACGTGTACTTCTGCCTGATTGAAGTCTTGCGACTTGATTCACTCTAGTTTTTGCTCGAAATCTGTGATTTTTGAAGATGTTTTTTCAGTATTTTCTGAAAACGTGACCCGCGCCTAGGGTTTTGAGATTATCTCCTGTGATCAAGGTCAGAAAAAATTTATGGTTCCAGATTCCTTCTGGGTTTTTTGAGAGCTCAACTGGGTTGGTCTCGAATTTTTTTGGGTGCATCGTTTTCCGTGCCTCGAATTTTGTGCCATCCGTACACTGTACTTTCTGCAGTCTGTACCTGAATTTGTCCCTGTTTTCTGCATTGGAATTTGTGCCTCGAGTTTCGTGCATCAGCCTCTTCTCAGTATCTCGTTTTTTCGTGCCTCGAAAAACGTGAAGATGGCCAGTTTAAGCAATTTAATGCTGGAGGGCAGTCAAAGATTTAATGGCAAAAATTATAACACCTGGAAGCAGCGGATGTTAACAATTTTTGAATACCGCTGTCTTGATCAGATGATCCTCGGCAACGCTACTCGTCCTGGAGCGGCGGGTAAGGATCAGGATAAATTTGATGAGCAGAATCGTGAAGCCGTCATGCTTATTAAGCTTTCGGTTACTGATGATCAGCTTCCTTAGATTCCACTGCGAAAATCAGCTAAGGAGATCTGGGATCACTTGAAGGATATGCATGAAACTTCCGACAAAAGCCGTGCGTTTTTCTTGAAGAATATGCTGTTTTCTATCATGATGGATGAGAAGACAACTCTGCAAGCGCACTTGAATAAAATCCAGGAGATCAGAGATCAGTTGGAGGCGATTGGTCGGAAAATGGAGGAGGAAGACATGGTTGTGATCACTCTGAAAAGTTTACCGAAGTCCTATGAACATTTCATAGAGACCCTCAACATTACGTCTGCTAATGTTGATCTCAAGTTTCCGAATTTGTGCACTATCCTGTTGCAGCAGGATCGCTGGAGACAACAGTTCGGTAGCAGTGAATCATCATCCTCCACGGAGCAGGCCTTTGCAGCAAAAACTCAGTCGAAGCATCATGGGAAAGGTCAGCCTTCACAGCAGAAAGGCTCAAGTCAGCGCTCCACCAGTCCGAAAAAGAAAAATATATAGTGCAATTACTGTCATAAATTTGGCCACATCAAGAAAGATTGCCGTGCTCGTTTGGCTTCTGAGCAAAAGAAGCAGGGAGGGTTTCAGAAAGCGAATGTCACCGAACATTCTGAGCAAAAGGAATCTGCCTTTTATGCACTGATGGCAAAAAGGCCCGCAGACCATGTCAAGTCCTCTGCTTGGTACATAGATTCTGGTGCTTCGCGTCATTTCTCACATAGGCGTGATTGGTTCACAAACTTTTCCCCTTGCACTGACTCAGTAATCTTTGGAGGAGGTGAGGAATACACAGTTGTCGGCACAGGCACTGTTCAGGTTCAATCTGGCGGGAGGGATCTCATATTCCTCAACGTATATTATGTACCTGATATCGAGCTCAATCTTCTCTCAGTCAGTCAGATCATGCGGCATTCTCCCCAGATGGATGTGGTATTTAGCTCGCATAGATGTTCGATTGTTGATCGAGAAACTCGCACAACGGTGGCTGTTGGGATAGAGGATCATGGCCTTTACAGGCTTGTGGACACTGGTGATTCTCCGGAGTTAGCCTTGGCAGCCAGAAATTCAGCTGTCACCAGTCTTTGGCACCAGCGGTATGGGCACTTGAACGTGCACTATCTCTCTCAGCTTGCTCGAGAGGGACTTGTAGATGGCTTACCTGACATTCAGACTCAGCATCAGGGCGTTTGTGGTGCTTGTCAGGCTGGGAAGCAGCATCGCACACCATTCAAGGATGGCGACTCTTGGCGGGCTTCTAAGGTACTTCAATTAGTTCATGCTGATATTTGTGGTCCTATGTCTGTTTCTTCTGTAACTGGTTGCAAGTATTTTCTACTTTTTGTTGATGACTATAGTAGGAAAATGTGGGTGTACTTTCTTAAACAGAAATCAGAGGTTTTTAATGTATTTCAGAAGTTTAAGGCCTTAGTTGAAAAAGAGTCCAGTTCTAGTATTATAACTCTTAGGTCAGATAATGGGGGGGAATTCTGTTCTAGTGCATTCTCCAACTTCTGTGATACTCATGGGATAAAACGTCAGTTAACCACACCCTACACTCCTCAGCAAAACGGTGTTGTAGAGCGACACAATCGTACGATTGTTGAGATGACTCGCTCCATGTTGCAACACAGGAGTGTTCCTACCAAGTTTTGGGCAGAAGCAGTCAATACATCAGTCTATCTCCTTAATAGGTCACCCACTCATGCTGTTAAGGGAAAGACTCCTGAAGAAGTTTGGTCTGGTCGCAAACCTAGGATCAGTCATTTGAAAGTTTTTGGCTCTCTTGTGTATGTTTGGATTCCAGAGGCCAAACGCACTAAGCTGGACTCCAAGAGCCAGAAACTCATGTTCACAGGGTACAGTGACAACCACAAGGCATATAGGCTGATTGATATAGACACTGATCGTCTTATCTTCAGTCGAGATGTTGTCTTTGATGAGGAACGAGGTCCATTTCACTCTTCCTCACCTGTTCAGCATTCAGAGGATCAGCCTCTACAGGGTCCTGATATGAGTGTCCGACTTCCATTAGGTTCACTTGATGGGAGGGATGACGAAGACCTAGTCTTTGATGATGCTCAACCTGAGTTTCCTCCAGATGATAATGAACATCCCCCTGTTGAACCTGTTCCAGATCCACAACCAGATCCAGCTCCTCCTGTTGCATCTGATGTTGGCACATCTACTCTCCGACCGAAATGGTGGGCTAAGACTATCAGTGATCTTCGTGCTGATGAGCTCATTGAGGGTAGATCATCCAGAAACAAGAGCAAACAGCAGTCTACAGTGAATTTTGCTCTCATGGCCAACATTCACAGTGTTTATGAGCCTCAGACATATTCAGAGGCAAAAGGGATACCTGAGTGGGAAAAGGCAATGGAATCAGAATACCAGAGTCTTCAGAAGAATCACACTTGGGTCCTTTCCAATCTTCCTTCAGGGAAGAAGCCCATTAGCTGCAAATGGGTGTACAAGGTGAAGTACAAAGCTGACGGAACCCTTGACAAGTACAAAGCTCGTCTGGTTGCACGGGGGTTCTCACAGAAAGAAGGCATTGACTATGAGGAGACCTTTGCTCCTACAGCCAAAATGAGTACCATACGGCTCGTCCTTGCCTTAGCAGCCCAATTTGATTGGAAGGTCCATCAGATGGATGTGAAGAGTGCTTTCCTCAATGGTGAGTTGAAGGAGGAAGTATACATGACGCAGCCTCCAGGTTTCAAAGTTGCTGGTCAAGAACAGAAGGTGTGCAGATTGGTCAAGGCACTCTATGGCCTGAAACAGGCTCCTCGGGCTTGGTACATAAAAATTGACACGTACCTCGCAGATCATGGCTTTCAGAGGAGTCCATCTGACTCGAACCTGTATGTCAAGAATACTGGTAATGAGATTCTGCTTGTTGTTGTCTACGTGGATGACTTGATCATTACCGGCAGTTCAGCACTTTTGATCACTGAGATCAAACAGGACTTGTGCAAAACGTTTGACATGACAGACTTGGGCCTCCTGCATTATTGTTTAGGTGTTGAGGTTTGGCAGACAGAGAGCAGCATTTTCATCTCCCAGTCCAAGTATGCTCGAAGTCTTCTGGATAAGTTCCGAATGCAGGATTGCAAACCTGCCTCTACACCCATGGAAAAAGGGCTTAAGTTGTCAGCTAAGTCCAATTCACCCGTGGTAGATGAAACATTGTTCAGGCAACTAGTAGGCAGCCTCATCTATCTTGCTGCTACTAGACCTGATTTGAGTTTTGCAGTGAGCTACATATCACGCTTCATGACAGCCCCCAAGGCTGATCATTGGGTAGCAGCGAAGCGTGTGCTGCGTTATGTGAAGGGCACTCCTGATTTTGGACTCTTGTACACTCGGAGTCACGATCCTAAACTCAGTGGGTTCACAGATTCAGATTGGGCAGGTTCAGTTGATGACAGGAAATCAACATCTGGGTATGTGTTCAGTTTGGGATCCGGTGCAGTCACATGGACGAGTAAGAAGCAGCAAGCAGTGGCTCTCTCCTCAACAGAAGCAGAGTATCGGGGAGCAGTAAAAGCAGCATGTGAGGCAGTTTGGCTTCGCCAGATGCTTGCAGATATGCAAATATCTCAATCAGGTCCGACTCCCTTGTTCTGTGATAATCAGGGAGTTCTCAAACTTGCCAAGAATCCCGTCTTCCATGAGCGAACCAAGCATGTGGAAACTCATTGTCATTTCATTCGGAAGTTGGTTGAAGACGGATCAGTTCAGTTGCTGTATGTTCCGACAGAGGATCAGACAGCAGACATTCTCACCAAGTCGCTCAGTACAGATAAGTTTGTAAAATTCAGGGGGCATCTTGGTGTAGTTGATAAATTGAGCATTAAGGGAGGGTATTAAAATAATGTTTATTTATTAATGCTCAATATTGTAAGATATTGTAAGATAGAGATAAGATCGTCTCCGATCTTATCTGGAGTTTCTTTTTAGAAACTTTCCAGTTTTGTAAATCTTGTAAACTATTTATTGAGCGTCTCGCTCATTGTTAATATATCAATTTTTTACCAATTCCCTGTGTAATAATTCTTTGTTTTAATACCACAGAAAGAAACCAAGAAAAATGCATTAGATTCTTGATGAATTACAAGAAGATAATTTTTCTTTTCTTGGTGTTGCTTCTCTTCCTCCACCCTCTTCAAATAATTGTTTTGATCATTTTACTTCTTTGCAATCTAATAACAAAGTCATTTGCAGGGATTTTTTTAGTGGCGAATAGTTCATATCGGCCAAGTCGAAATTGGCGAATATATTGCAACCAACAGGGTGGCCAAATCACCCAGATTCTACAAATTATCAGTCCAATGCATTTCAATTTGCCATCAATTTATTTTATGAGGCATATTTAATTAATAGTCTCGCCATAACAAACTATGCATTTCCAACGAACTAATTAATATTTTCGCCTGGAGTCTCAGAAGCATGTATTAAATCACCCACATATTCGCCAATACTATTAAAACGACAATGTGTATCAGGACATGATTTGCCAACATCATTAAATGTTCACTATGTGTGAGGACCCATTTCACCAATAAAATTTACAAATAATTGCATATGAGGACCCATTTCGCCAATACTATGATAACTCCATGCTAATCGTAGGGCCATAATCGCCTTGAAAATTAAAACGTATATGTTTTGTCGAGGTTTGATTCGCCCAACATTTAAATGTATTGTTGTATAATCATGCAGGATTCGCCAAACTTTTACTATACCATTTAAAAATCCCGCAAGATTCACCAAATATGGATTGATATAAATACACTCGAAACTCTAATTTATTCTTACACATTTTTTTCAATTCTGAACTTGGAACCTTGATCATAGGCAAGTTACAAACTTACAACAAAAGGCATTTTTGCATTAACAAATAGCGAGTCAATGAAAACCTAAAGGTAAGTTATCATTTCTTGATAGTGTTATAAGATTTTTTATCTCTTTTCCATTCTTGCTTCAATCTTGATAATGATATTGAGTAGGGAATGGGACCTAGATTATGTATTCTATGTCCTTAAACACGAAGACATTTTTTCCAGCTTTTATTTCATGAGAGATCAAAATGTCGATCAGCAAGTGCAACAAGAGTAAGACTCCTCAGAGTGGTGAAAGGAGGCCATCAAAACACCCAAAATGTAGAGTTACATAAAGTCTTACTTTGGCAATGTTTTCAATCCATCAAATCAAGATGGAACTACATCATCAACTCTTGCACCAAATATTGATAAAGAAGGCATTGGCAATACCTCACTGGAAGATGGGATTGAGTTAATTGAGTCAGATGAGGATGGCAATGCCGCAAAAGATGTTCCAAGGGATACCCAAGTTAGCCAAAATGAGTTAATTGACTTGGATGAAAAGGTTAGCGTAGTAGATATTGCTACAAGGAAGAGGAAAAACAAAAGCTAAATCAAAAACAGGGCACAAGTGGGATATGACAAGGAATTTTCAGATTGATTGGGTGTCAAAGTACCCATTCATTGAACCAGTGGAGAATGCAAACAAAAATGAACCTCCAACGGAAAGCAAGTGTAAGATTTGTAGTTGGAAATATAAAAAAGACAAGAAATTGCGGCTAAAGCTTGACACCATAAAAAAGCATATCGGTAAAGTTTATGAAAAATAAATCATAGACGAAAAGGAAAAATCAGTAATAAGATGGAAATCAAATCAAGAATGTCTTCATGTTAAGTATGCCCTGGAATATGATGAGCATATGCAAAGAATGGCGAAGCTTGCTGCATGTGGAGGTTCAATTGAAGCTCAATTTGGAAAGATAATGGCAAGAGCACAACTGGCAAAAACTGTTCAAATGAGTGTTATTTTTCATATTTTGTCTAGAGGGCGTCCTATGACAAACTACCCAGAATATAATAATTTATTATATTTTGGGGTGTTCCTCACTTTCCAAGCACACATTGGTCAATAAACGCTAGATGGAAATGGGCAAATTGTCTTGCTAAGGTGGAAAAACAAGATTTACAGGAGAAAATAAAAGAGTCAAATTTCATTGCATTATCTTTAGATGAAGTTATTGCGGTACATAATACTTCTTGGGTATGTATGCATGTGTATACTATACACCAACATGTCTGCCAACCTCATCTACTTTGTGTTCATAAAATGAAGGAGAGTTCAACATCGCAAAATCTAGTTGAAGTAGTTAAGAAATTTTTGAATGAAATTGGAGGTATGGATGACTTCACAATTGCCAAAAAGTTGGTGTGTCTAGGAGCTGATGGAGCTTCAGTAATGCAAAGTCACATAAACAGTCTTTGTGTAAAGTTACTGTAATGTCCCCATTTTAGCTCTACACTCTTCATTTGGAATTAGCCTATTTTCGGAAATCCGTAGGCTAATCAAAAATGGAAATTAGGGTTTCCCATTTTGTAGAAGGTTTCAACTTGGCTTTTGGAGGCTCACATGCAGTCTTTTTGGCAGTCTGTTCTTTGAAGCTTTCTGGGCATGTTGAAAAAATGACATGCATTTCTCTCTGGTACCTTGCATGCAGGAAAGGTTTCTAGGTTTTTCTGGGTTTTCAGAGATCTCCAGGGTGGTATGACATGCATCTAAATCAGTCAACCTTTCCAAACACTTACTATTTATAGTAAGTCATGATTACTACTCGGTGTTAAGATGAAGTCTTGCAAACTTACTATTTATAGCAATTTCCTATTTTTGGTAAGTCTAATTATAGCAGTATCATTCTAGCAGCAGCTCAATCATCTCCATCTTTCTATTTTCAGCAGTGAGGCTGATCAATTTGGGTGTTGGCTTCTTCTTTCCTCTTGGAGCTAAGTTTTAATAACTTGGTCATTTTTCAGTGTTACTTTCTGGACCTCGTGCCTAGGCGATGAACTTGAAGTTGTTTTTAGAAAGGGGCCTTTTATGTGGTCGTCCAAGATGAAATATTATCTTTAATGATGTTTTATTTGTTCTCTTTGGTGGACGCCTAGGGAAGAGATATTAAAGTTATTTCAACATTTTTAAAAGTACATTTGGAGATGGGCGTCCCATCAGGAAGTTGAAAAGGTTCTTTCTTGGAGGTTTCAAATTGATTCATTTTTCAGTTGAAAAGTCTATTTAATGAGGCCTTGCTCCTTCATTCTCATCTCTTGGAAAAATTCATAATGTTATGCTGTTGAACTGAGTTCAAACTTTGCTACCAGGATTGCATATTCTCTAGCTTTTTATACCATTCTTTGGGTCTGAAACTATGGCTTCCTAGATGGTGACTGAAGACCATGCTTCATTCAGGAGTGTGCATAGAGGTTAATTTTTTGGTTTATTACAAGCAGGTTGTTGTTGTATAATATGTGTGTACTGCAGAAAAAGTGGATGGCTGAAGCAAATTTATGTTTGTAGCTTCGCCCCTGATTTTTATTTGGTTCTAGGTACTAGCTCATGCTGTTTCTTTGTGAAGGGTGCCCAGTTTTGCAAAGAATCAGATTTTATTACTAAGTTTCTGATTTTCTAGAGGAGTTCGACCCTTCTTGGAGGTCGTACCATCTCTAGCAAGTTGCATTGGGATTCGTGCCAATTTATTACTGTTGTTTTGGCACGTTTTGATCATTGGAAATGGGACACCATGTTTAGAGGCTTCAATTGGTTGTTGAATGAAGTCTTTCTGAGCTGTATGTGAAGAGCTACGTCCATTGTGTTGAACTTCTAACTTCTTGGTCTGATTTATGTGTTTTACTGTTTCTAATCAGACTTGAAATTATTCTGATTTTCTGATGTTTAGTGGCTAAAATCTGATTGTAATCATTGTAGAAGTGTTAAGGATAATGTCCTTAATCATTGGTTGTATTTGGCCTTAATTCTGACATGTTTTGCAACTGAATTCATTCATTGTAAGGCTGGTTAGTAGTACTACTACTAACAGTCATTTATTTATTTCCTGCAATTTAGTTTTGAATTTAGCTCCCACTAGATAAGTGGTTGAAGCATTTTACTTTCAGCACATTAAATATAATAAATTCCCCCCACTGAACAAGTGGTAGTGAGAATTAAATGGTCAACTTGCCACCTCATAATTGTAATATCTTCGCTCCCGCTAAATAAGTGGTTGAGCTCATGGTCGGTTATCCCCCTACTTTGTATTTCCAGCAATTTACTTTCATCCATGGTCTATTAACCGCCTAGCAAGCATTCTAATCTCATTTTCCAATTGCTAACGATCCCCAGCACTGTATGCTCTCACCTCGCCCACACTGAGATCTTGGTGATCAAAAAGTGGAGGGTTACTTTCCAAGCTGGTTTATATTTGGAGCTAACGCTAACAGTGGTGTTTGTGCTGATCAAAAAATTGAAAAATTAAGGGGGAATATTACAGTTACAAACTACTTGTTCACCATACATAATTGTCATTCACTACATGGCCCACAAAATGAGTTTAGCATTTAAAATTGTAAGCAAGTTTCCTCCAGTATCAAAAGTTGAAAATCTAGTCTGCGAGCTCTACGCATACTTCTCCCTAAGTCTCAAATGTTTTGCGAAATTTCAAAATTTTGCTGAGGGAATAATAGGAGGAAACAAGCTTCTTAAGGATGTCGATACTAGATGGATTTCCTTGCATGGACCAACACAACGAATTTTTTCAGAATATCGATCCTTAATTGGAGTTATGTACGAACATAGCCACACAATAGACAAATCTCCTAACCTCTTACATAGGTTAAGCGATATAGAGACACTCTTAACTTTATCTGGTTTTCTCCCCATGCTAGATGAAATGAACAATCTTGTGAAAAAAGCCCAAGACAGAACTATGTATGTCTATGAATATACTAAACTACATAGAATAACATGCATAACCCTCGATAATCTATATCTATTAGATTACCATTTCAAAGTCCAAAATTTGTAAGCTGGTAGTTAATGACAGATTTGAATAATCCTGAAAATTATTTACAATTTCATGCAAGTGGGCAGTTACGTGTCTTTGTATGTGGATTTGAGATACCAATGCACTATTGTACGACGATCAGGCACTCTACAAAAAAAGTACCTATTACAAAGGAAGTTTTTAACGACATTGTTAAATCTGTAAGTGGTATTTTAAAATCTATTGCAAAATCTCTTTCCTCAAAGATTTATGAACAATTCCCTCAAGATGAAATACTTGAAGCCATGTCTATTGTGTGTCCTCAATTTTGGATCCCAGGCAACTATCACAACCCAGAGTTTTTTCATAAAAAAGTAATTACCTTGGCTGAACACTTTTCGAAAAGTTCAAAATCCAATGACAGAAAATAGGACTTATAAATGAAACTAAGCTTAAAGAACAAGCTCTCCGTTTGCAACAAGTATGATTGACCAGTTTGACTCCATTGAGAATCCCATTGTAATGTTCCCATTTTAGCCATACGTTTTTCTGTGATTGATAGCGTATTTCCGGAGGCCCGTAGGCTAGTCAAAATTGTAAATTAGGGTTTCCTATTTTGTAGGAGGTTTTGGATGAGTTTTTGAAGGCTTGCATGCAGGAGTTTGGAAATGAGCTTTAGAGAGCTTTCTGGGTTTTTGGAGAGCTTCAAGGTAAGGTAACATGCATGTTATGAAAATGACATGCATTTATGACGGATACCTTGCATACAGGAAAGGTTTATGGGTTTTTATGGGTTTTCAGAGAGTTTCAGAATGATGTAACATGCATCTCCATCTGACAACACTTCCGGGCACCTACTATTTTTAGTAAGTCATGACGGTTGCCCGATTTATGCTCAAATGGTGTTTGGGAACACTTACTATTTTTAGCAGTATGCTATTTTTAGTAAGTTCTATTTTTGGCAATGTTCTGATTGGCAACAATTCAACAGTTCTGAGTGTTTTCTATTTCGAGCAAGGCAGTTTGGGCATATGAGGTTTCAGCATTTTTGAAGCTCATTATGGTGAAATGGTTCATTAAGTCATTTAATATTTTATTACCTTTTTGGCCCCCTTGGCCTAGTATAATGACTTAATGTTGTTCTTAAAGGTGGACTTTTAAGTGGGACGCCACATGAGAAGTATTATTAATATTTTATAATGTTTTGTAGCCCATTTACCTTGGACGCCTAGGAGAGAGGGAGGATAAAATATATTTAAAAATAAAATATTTCAAATGAGTTTGGGCGTCCATTCTTAGAGGGAAAAAGGAGGAATTCGAACAGTCACCTCAAAAGTGTTATAAATGCAATTCTTTGCTCCATCATGTGGCATTGATTATTGTTGATTATATCGAAATGTCACTAAAATGAATTCAAAGCTCTTGCTTCGAGGAATGCATACCTCCTAGCTCCATCCATTCAGTTTCGTACTTACAAGACAGTACCTAGTTGGATTTTGAAGACTGTGCTTCATCCAGGAGTACAGATTGAGTTAATTTCTAATTTCCGAATTCAAATTGTTGTTGTATAATCTAATTTTAATGTTGTTGGTCCAAGTATGGTTGTGGCTTATTTTCATTCATAACTCCGTGTTGGGTTTTTTGTTGGTTTTGGGTATTTAAGCAATCATCTTTCCTACCTTGGCTGCCCCCTTTCTCCAAGTTTCAGATTTTTATATGAAGTATTCTATTTTCTAGAGTCGGTTGCCCTTGACAAGAGGGTTTAATCATTTCCAACTTGCATTGGAATGCATGCATTTAAGTTTGGGAAATGTTTGAAGTTGTTTGTTGTCCTGAACTTGGTCGCCCTTCCTCTAGGCTTCATTTGCATTTGGTTTGGAGTCATTTGGGTGAGTTTTGATGGAGTTATGAGCATATTGGAGTGATCTTAGCTTATTGATTTGTGTTTTCAGTTTGCTGGTTTTGTATATCAGACCTGGTTATTACAACTTTATGCAGTATTTCCTTGATGTTCTCATTCAAAATTGTACCAAGGAATATTGTAAAACATTTCTACTGAAGTTAGAGCAAATAATCTTCATTAAATCATTGTAAAAGAAGGCAGATTGTAACGCTGATTATAGTAGTACTGTTTCAACTATTTACTTTCAGCATATTATATTTTGTATTTACTCCCACTAAAGAAGTGGTTGAGTTATTATCTTTACTTTCAGCACTTTGTTTAAATTCCCCCCACTGAATAAGTGGTAGCGAGGATTCATGGCTGGCTTGCCGCCTTATAATTTGTAATAACTTCACTCCCGCTGAATAAGTGGTAGAGATTTATGGTTGGTTATCCACCTACTCTCTGTATTTCCAACATTTACTTTCATTCATGGTCGGCTAGCCACCTAGCAACTTTGTATTCTATTTCCTATTTGCTAACGATCCCCAAAACCGTATGCTCTCACTTTGCCCACATTGGGACCTTGGTGATCAAAAGGTGAAGGGTTACTATTCTTATTGGTTATCATTTGGAGCTAACCCTAATCAGTGGTGTGTTGTGCTGATAATTTCGGGAAAAAGTTAACAGGGGAATATTATACCCATGGAAGCGGGATCAATAACAAGGGTTTGGGCAACCTTTGGTCAAAGTGAAATATTGTGTGATTCATTATCAGAATATTTCAAACTTGTTGATTTATATCAAACAATGTTATTGGGATCGGTGGAGGATGACAAAGTTTTCAATGCATTGGGGTTTATGAAATCAAAGATAAGAAACAAACTAGACAAGAATTTGGAAAATTTCTTGAGGATGTATACAACTAGGTACAATGTCCGAAGTTTTCCTTTTCAAAGGGCACTCACAATCTGGAAATCCATATGTGAAAGAAGAGGGTTGTGCAACACTTCAAACGTTAGTGGTTGTGACGCAATGAATGTTGAACTTGAGATGCAGTTAAGCGGACGTACACAGGGCGAAGAAAACGAAGACCAAACTCAGAGTCAAGACGGCTCTCAATCTCATTGTCAGAGTGAGGACCAGGAGGTGAATTTGAAAATGGTGAATTGGAAAATGGAAGGGATTTAGCAATTTTTAGGTATTTATACTACATTTCATGAATTATATTCCAAACTGTTGACAATATTTTATATTGTATTCCATGAATTTATGAATCAAATTGAATAAATTAACATACTACTATTTTCCACTGTTCCAAATTTTCAATGTAGAATCTAGATTTAAATTTTAATTGTTGTCCAAGAATTTAAAAATTTCTAGGTATTTAAATTTTACACTGCATTTTATATTCCAAACTGTAGTTGATGATATTTTATATTGTATTCCATAAAATGATGAATCGGGTTGAATAAATTAATATATTATTAATAATTTCATATTTTTATTGTGTCATACTGATAAGTTTTACATGTACTCAATGATACATCATTCAACTCAATGCTTAATAACATATTAACAATAGTAGCATATACAACATTAGCAGTCGTTTAATGTCAAATGTGTATCTAGTAGTAGAAACCAAAGTTTTTCTTCAATTGAGCAAATAAATAATACAAATAATTGAACACATTACTGAATTTGAGTTTTTTATTGATTTTCAAATGAGTAGAGGCAATGCAAAATCTTGCTCAAAGACAACTCTACATAGAGCTGAGTTGG
Source organism: Sequoiadendron giganteum (assembly GCA_007115665.2). Classification (NCBI taxonomy): domain Eukaryota; kingdom Viridiplantae; phylum Streptophyta; class Pinopsida; order Cupressales; family Cupressaceae; genus Sequoiadendron; species Sequoiadendron giganteum. Next base: position 604,123,309 of record CM021106.1, on the reverse strand, counting down.
AAACTCATATTATCAAATCATTCTATCAACTTTTGTAGCATGCTCCACTGTTCACCTAATGGAAGTGCCATTTGTTGTAACTGATAGTGTCTGACTTGAAAATTTGTTAACAATTCATGATTGAAATTGAAACTTGACTTGAATGTTTCAATCAAAGTTGTATTCAATGTTATCAGTGGTTTGATGGAATCCAAATAATTTGCCTCATCTGGGTTCTGAGGAAACTGGTCCAAATCAATCTTCTTTGTATCCTCTATCTTCATCCTTCTTACAACCTAATCCAGAAATTCTTCTGTTTCACATATCTTCAAACACTTTTGAATGATAGATGACACCTTCATTGAGGCATCAATCCGGTCATTAATTCCTTTTGATTTCAATTCATTGTCACTGGCATTGTAGACTATTTGCAAAATTTGATTTGCAATTTTCTCTGTTGAAATCACATCTTTGTTGTCTATTACATATTTCTTGAGTAACCATCAATCAATTGAAACAATTCACAGAAATGATCAATCCTCTACATTATTTTCTCCCAAATCTTTTGTTTCATATGCCTCATTGTTTCTCTACAAAATGCAGTTAACTTATTTTGTCAAGAGTTTATTTCATTTTTTGCTTCCCTCAACTCTACCGCCAATCTTTCACTATTTTTTCTCTTCCTCCAAATTTTTTTCCCAATGTTTTGCTTTCACCAGGTTTTGTTTTAATTTTAATCTTTCTGAAGTGGATTTTTCATCATCATATTTTGCTTCAGTTCATTCAATTCCACCTTTGTTTTTTTATCCTCTTTGCTTGTAGATGTAGAGGCAAATTTTTTTATTCTTTTTTCTAATTCATTGCTCTTGTTATCTACTGCTTTCCTCTTTGCTTTCTCATTTGCTAGGTCTACCTATAACTTTTCTATTTGAATCTGCAACCTTTTTTTTTCTCTTCCTTTAAAAATGATGTGTACACAAATTCATTTTTCTTTTTTGATACATTTTGTCAAAAAAATTGTATCCAAAAAAATCCAATTGGAAATTGCTCTCTTGAAATTCAAAGTGATCATTTGATTCTCTAGTTTATTTTGAACTATGGGCACAACAAACATGTACTCCATTATTTTTGTATTTGGGTCAAATGTGGGTAATATCCTAGTTGTTGCAGGCTCTGAAGTTACAGTCAATGTACTCTCTATCAGTTGCTTCCTTTCTTTTTTATACATTTCTGATTTCTTTTTAAACTCATCATTGTAATCAAAACCTGGGGCTACAAACATAATGGAATGCTTGAATGGTGAAGGAGAACTTGCAGTGATGGGAATATCTCCAATTATCTGAGACCGAGCCCAATGCTGAGGATTAGCCATTGCTGTTGCAATCACACTAACTGGAGGAATGCTTGGAAATAACTCCTTTTGGGTGGAAATTAAGGTAGTGGTACGGGTACTGATAGTTGGACTTAGACCTATCATAATCCTTTGTTTTTTCGGAATTCCTTGATCATTGGGTGTTTGTGTAGCATCTTGTATTGTTGGCCTCTTGTGTGTAATTTGTTGTTGTGGCACATGTTGACCACTACTAGTACTACTACCAATACCATCGCCACCAATGGTAGTGCTAGTTGCACTAGATTCTCCACCATGGGCATTTCCTAGTTGTGATTGTATCTGAACATGAGGATTAGGAATTGAAGCTGTAACAAAATGAATTGTTTCAGTTGTCCTTGTATGCCCTTGGGCTATTTTATCAGCTCCAAGGCCTTGCAAATCACTAAGTTTTCTATGGCCTACCTCTATTGTCGTACAAATGCCTGGTCCTTTGAACCCCAAACCACCATGTTCATAACCAATTTTTTTGGCTATGGCTGCTCCTAAAGTATATGTTTGTTTTGTGGTCTCACTTAAACCAGATTTGACTTTGCTTGCATAGTGTACACTTTGTTCTTCCCTATCATCATCAAATTCATCATCAGTTTCTTCACATTCAGAGGAATGCTCTTTATTCCACAAATTGCTAAACACAAAATCTTCTTCGATCTCTTGAAACATTGCACTAGTTTTTGGTTCACCTAGATCCTTCCTCATAGACCAAAAGACAGTAATTTTTTATTGTGTTGAATTTTTTTCTTTATAGGTCATTTTTAGAGAATTTGGTATTTTTACTTCAATAAATAGTAGATCACTTTTTTCATAAAAATTGTCGTACCCCCTAATTTGCTTCTCTGCTTCTCTCTGTCGATGCAATGCCATAATTTCTACCGACAATTGTTCAAAAGAAATACCTTTCTCAGCAGCAACTTTCTCCATTGCTATTTTGACCCCATCCCAAGAATCCTTCTTTCTCAAGTTTTCAAGCAAAGGTTTACTCTGATGTTGAATTCTACATGCAGCATTCTTATTGGCCACAATCCTTGATTTAATGGTGTCACATGCATCATACTACCAGTGAGAGGCGGCATTAAATTGAAAAAATTTCAAAAGTTTATGTACAACACTAAATGTTTTTCTCTCAAATGTGAACCCTCCACATGAATAAGGTAAAAGAAATATGTTCTTTTGCTGACCGACAAAGTATAGTTGATCAGTACTCTACATCTACTATACATATTCCAATGCAAAAACCCTTTATGTCACATGTATTGGAAGTTTGTATGCATCTACTCCTGATCCATAAAATACTAGCACATTATATTCTTCTATTAAGTACCAATCAACCAATTGTATTTCCTTTCCTAGTTGAATGTAATTTCTACAAGACATAAGCAATCTAGGCATTGGAGTATTTGTAATTGCTTGATACAATGGAGCCTAGTAGTCTGCAAAATAATTGTAGTTCCTTTGAGAATCATGCATCCTTATCTTAGTGGTCCAATCATATACTGGAGCCAGTTTTTTTCCTCAACATTCATATAGGGTTGAATCTAAAGCTTGTTGGCCAAAAACGTTCCACTAAATTTGAATAGAAAAAAATAGCACAAGTAGGTTGTGAATCTAGATGTCTGAGTGGAACCTCCTTTAATCATTAAAAATTGTTTATGCATTGATTCTAAAATGTGCTCAAGAAAGTTGTATTTGACAGGCCGCTTACCATAGTGGATATTAAATACCATTTCCAGTCCGAAGCAAAATGCTAGCATGGAAATACTATCTTGAACCCATGGTTTAAAAATTCCCAAATCATAAGGAGATTTATGATTATTTTTGAATAAATTACTATGACTATCTTGAACCATTTTAATTAGAAAATTATGTTTCTCCCCTTCATCGACTACTTCATAATCACTAGCTAGATTTTCTAGGTCAATGTGGACATTTCCAAATTCTTTAGTTGTAAACCCCAACACATTTCCAAATTCTTCTGCAATAATGGATAACATTTCTTCTTTGCTATCTTTATTAACAATCTATTTTGTTATCATCATAATTGTGGGCGCAAACCATGATAAATTCTGGGCAAGGAAAAACCTCATGTAACATCATGCACCCCAATCCAACAACCCATAGTGTAGTGAAACTACTAATTGGCAATGTTTGATTGTTTTGCATTTGCTTTGCAACCTTAATCTGAAAGGAGAATCTAAGTTCTGAGGTAAGCCTACAATAGATTTCAGAATCATAAATATCATGGTATTCATCCATGAAATCTGGGGTTTTAAGCACCACTCGAGCATAACCTATTTTTCTATTTGATTTTGCCTTGGCTTTCCCAAAAACTGGTTTAGTAGTGGTGGTAGACATGCTTGTACAGTATGAAGTCCCTCTTAAATCCTTAATTTTTCTTAAGTCTCTCAAGTTCTCAAACCTAAACCCCAAGATTGAAAAATTAAAAAATGATAATGTAGGATTTTTGTGTTTCACTTACCCGGATTTTGATTCTTGAAAAGATTAATACAAAGACACTGATAGGCGTGGACTGGCTATGTTGGAACCTAAAATCTCCCAGGTGCACTACAATGAGCAATTTCCCTTTGTGTTGACCCTCTTACTTAAAAATAAAATCACTTAGCAGTAGAAAGTTCACTTCTTTTATCTCGAATATTAAAGTGAATGAAACATGTTACCTCCAAACTACACAATTTGTACATTACAATTTTGCACAGACGCTTAGAAATAAATTCAACAGTTGTCCTGCATTTCTGCACCTTCTATTAATTAATCACTTTCGGCAAGAGACAGCGCCATTCAAATGTTCCATCTCAAATTAATTCTCAACCGTTGATCTTTATAAATCTAATGGTTATAGGGTGATTCCAGAAGTTTGAGTTAGAAAGCCTAGCACTCTATGCATCTCATTTTGGAATTCAATTACAACCATCCATCAAACGTTCATCGAACGGTCGAGTAACTTATGATATAAACATGTATTTTAAAACTTTAAAGTGCACTAGGATACAAAATCCTCATGAGATTGTCCCACGTGTCATCATTTTGCTGCACACAATCCTAGCTTTTGACAGAAATCCCATTGGAGACATTGAGATGAGTCCATGTGTCCTTATTTCGCAGTTCTGTGAGTCACATATAGATCTTCTTGAATCATCTTGTGGATTGCAAAATGCCTTTAAAAAGCATGACATTGACACATGTCCCCTTTCCGCGGTTCTGCAACAATTAACTTAACCTTTATAAAGCTATACGTAGACTCACGGAATCATCCCGAAAGGAAACCACTAATAAGGAGTCCAGTGTCAACCCTTCCGCAGTTCTGTGAGTACTCCATTCCTTAATAAAATACTTCGTGCGGATTAGCGGAAAGGCATAAAAAGCGATCGGAACCATATATTAAATGTGGGCTCACTTAAGCCATTTAATTAAGCACATGTGGAATCTTCTTCTTAAGTGAACGCTAGGAGAGGATCAAGGGGCCAATAACTTAACTTTGCAAAGGAATTAATAAAATGACTAATGACACCAAGAATCGGGGGAGCAAGTCAATAACAAATTAGAAATAATTAATAAAGTGCAGGGTGGAGCAAACTAGGTAGGCTTTTTTAGGGCTTTTGAACTTAAATTCACATATAAAGAAAGCAACATTTTAGCAAACCCTAGCAAGAGTGTTGTTTAATGGTAAACCAGCTGCCATTTAATGGTAAAAGCCTCCAAAATATCAGAAAAAATCCTCCAAAATCACACTTATCAAATAAAAGCCAGATAAATATTGATTTGACAACTGGATGGCAACATTCTATTTCCATTTTTAGTGTTTTTTGTCAATTTGATGGCAACTTTCTTTTCATTTGTATTGCTTCATGTTTTAAATCTGCATGCAAATATTCCATAATTAGATAATACTTAATTTCTTGAAGGTAAAATCTAGATTTGTCTAAGTTCATTTCATTCCATTATTTAACACTTATTATTAATTGTTTAAATCCAACAACATGCAACTAGAACTTTCAGCTTGCAGCCTATCCATGCACAAACACATACTCTGTAACATATTTACATATCTACCAACGTAATCCTTGAACCTCCTTTAGGTGAAAGTGCTACTAACATTAATTCTAATTACCTGTAATTTAAATAAACACTGAACACAAAATAATTCTTTACTATAAATGAATAATGAAGAATAACACAACCATTTATTTTAATTTTGTTACAATTGAATTACAATGTTACATAGTTTTTTAAAGATGAGTAGAGCATGCAAGCTCTTGTATAAATGACACATGTCACTTTACATCTGACACAATTGATTCCAAGCTGGTAGTGGTGTTATGGGATGCAAATCATATTCTCAAACCACGAGGCTTGCCGATTATATGTAATGTCCCCATTTTAGCCATTCGCTCTTCGGTGACAGATAGCCTATTTCTGGAAGCCCGTAGGCTTGTCAGTGGTAAAATTAGGGTTACCTATTTTATAGGGGTTCTGAACCATTTTTGAGGGTTTGCATCTATGAGTTTCTGATACATGTCTTGTGGAGTTTTCTGGATTTTTGGAGAGCTTCAGAATGGTGTAACATGCATCTCCATCTGGCAACATTTTTCGGAACTTGCTATTTTTAGCCAACACATTGGAGTTTCGAGTTTTCGATTGCAGATTCTTTCCGAGATTTCAGAGAGCTTCGCAGTGGTATGGCATGTAAAGGCATTGGGCAACTTTTCAGAATTTACTATTTTTAGTAAATTATATTTCTAGCAATGCCATCTTGGGCAGTAGCATCAATAATTAGCTCAATTTCCCTTTCGAGCAGTGCAGTTTGGAGCATAATTGGCTTTCAACATTTTGAGGCTCATTTTGGTGAAATGATTTATTTTAAGTCATTAATGTTTTAAAATTAATTTAGGCCCCATGGCCTAGATTAATGACTTAATGTTGTTTTAAAAGGGGGCCATTAAGGGAGGACACCTCATGAAGGAATTAAACAAATTAAACATTTAAATGTTTAATATTTCCCTAACAAAACTTGGACGCCAAAATGAATAGGAGAAAAAAGGTGAATTAAATGTTTTAAAAATTATATTATTGCAAAAGTAAAATGGGCGTCCCTTCTGGAGGAAGATGGAAAGCCAACAATCATCTTCAATTCAATAAAAGAAGGCCTTTGCTCTCTCATTTCTCATCTTTGGAAAATTATAACAAAATGTTGCTGGATTGAATTCAAAACCCGACTAAGGGGAAGCTTAGCAATTCTACTCCATTCTTTGGGCCTGAAACTATGGTTCCCTAGATGGTGGTTTGAGAGTGTGCTTCATCCAGAAGTACATATTGAGCATTACTATGGAGTTTTGGTGAGATATTTCTAGTTTTATGTTGCTAGTTATTGTTTGGCTGAAGGAGATTTTCATATACAGCTCTTTGTATAATTTTAATTTGCTTATGGGTATTGGCTCTTTTGTTTTCTATGCTAAAGGCGCCCCTTGTGGTGCATTTGCAGATTTTAATTTGAAGATTCTGATTTTATCTAGTGAAATTGCCCCTCATGAAGGTCGTACCATGTTCAAAGTGCCTTGGAATTCGTGTTAATTATTTGGTGAAGCTTTGATGCAGTTTGAGGGTTGGATTTTGGGCGCCATCCTCTTAGGGAGCATTTGCAATTCGTTTCAGCTCATTCAGAGGTATTTTGAAAGAGTTGTGAGCATTTTAATGATTGACAATTTGTTGGTTAGACATTTTCAGTTTGCTGGTTTTTGTTATCAGACTTCAATAAGTTCAGATTTTGGCTTCAATTTCAGTATTTGAGAGGTTTTAAACTTGAAAGATTCATCCTTCACATATTTGCATTGATTCTATCATTGTAACACTTGTAAATTGCAGATTTATTTCATTGTAAGGCTGTAAATTAGTAGTAGTAATCCAGCCTTTGTTATTACTGCATTTACTTGTGAATTCTAATGCAAACACTTCAACCCCTAGATGGTTTACCGCCAGTGTGGAGGAATCTACTTTGTACTTTCATCAATCACCCACTGTTAAGTGGAGAATTCCCACTATTGAGTGGATGTCTGCCGCAATGGATGAATTAGTTTGAATTGTAATGTTTTTCCCCCCACTAATTAAGTGGTAGAGTGGAAACCTTTCATGGCTGGTTTACCGCCTCCTTTTATTTTCAGTTGTATTCACTTCCAGTTATAATTCAGTTTACTCTACCATATGTTAGCACCTCGCCTTCTAAAGGATCTTGTGTGCACATTCTTGACGTAGAGTTGCTTTCCATTTGATTATCCTTTGGAGCTAACGCTAAACTATTGGCGTAATGCTGGTTTGTGTTGTGTTAATTCAAGAAAAAAATTGACTAGCACATTTGATTTGAGTAGTAAAAGTAAGAGTAAGTCTCTTCCCATTACAGAGTTGATTTGACCAACTCCTTTGAATCATGCGTAGAAGACAACATGGAAGGTGAAGCTTCAAGTAGTAATAAGGCAGATTTCTCTTCACTTGAAGCCAAACTAAGGCAGAAAGCTAAGGAATTGGAAGGCACCTTGGATGGAATGACGAAGAGCGTCCATCACATGCGAGACAAGTTGGGGAGTACAGCTCAAACAATTTTTGAAATCTTTATCCGACAAATTGTACTACATCATCTCAACCAACATATGTAGATTGCAGTTCAAGCTCACAAACTGCTGAAAGTGGAATTCAAGTTTTGTCACAGCTTGATGAATTGCATCAGCATGTTGAAAATTTGATTTATGTTGTGCCTAGAGGAGATGTATGTTACATTTCCATTGCCGATATGAAGTTCATTAAGTTTGCCTTGGAGGAAATCAAATCAAGTCTTTTGCACGTCATTCGTGTTAAAGACAAAGTGGCCAAAATTGCCGACAAGGCATTGGAGTGGAACGAGCTTACCAAAGCCAAGTTGCAAGAAGTGCATGAGACTCTAATTGAAGCAGAGAATCAGATTTTTGCTGTTCAATATTCATGGGAGCAAGAAAAGAAAAAAAAGAGCAGAGGAGCTTCAGGTAATTCTTGATGAGCTTGATCTCATACAAGAAACATATGATTTGGAATGCTGTCCTAAAAAACCGAAGCATTCAAATGCTCATCAACAAGTTTTTCAGGCTTTTGATAATCTCTTGTATGAAGAAGATGCTAGTAAGGTTTATATAAATCCTCTTTTTGAAAATGATGAAGGAATTGCTTCAAAGATAACTGAAGGAAGAAATTTGAGTTTGTCTTCCAGCATTGGAGAGTTGATATGTGAGTTGCATGAAGTTGAATCTACTGCTGCTCCTAGTGCACCCATTCAGCAAGAAATGGTAACTCTTGGATCACAAAGAAATGAAGACATTCTTGTTGTTCATCAACAAAGAGATGATTGGCATGTTGATGAAGGTTTTATTCATTTTTTGATGAGGATGCTTGTGAGGCTCTTGTCAGATTTTAGTACAACTTCATCATCTCTTAGGGTGATTGATTTCAGAATTGTATTTGATGAAGGATTCATGGAATCTTTCCGCCAAATCATGACACAAGATTCAAGATTGAATTTCTTCAACGAACATAGGTTGGTTGATTACTTCTCGGAGTTTCAAGAAGCATCAATTCAGATGGAACGAGCAAATCAAAGGATTTGTGTGAGAACAGTTCTTTGTCTAAGAAGTGGTTCTTCCTTGTTGTTGGTTGGGATCCTGGCATTATTTGGAAAGGAGGTAATTCTAAAGTGGATAGACCAGCACATTATTTTCCGAATGTAGTGATTATTTGCTCGTGTTGGGATATGTTTTCAATTGAAAATTAGTATTTGGGATTCCAAGTACATTCATATGAAGATTGGTTTGCATAAAAAGAAGATTCGTTGGAGAGATAAGTGTCTAAATTTCAGTTTTATGATTGTTGCTATCTTCCTTTTCTGAAATGGGTTCATTACTCTTGATCATAAATTGGTGTTCTAGGAAGGAAATATGATCAGAAGTTGGTTTGTGGTGGCATGGGAACCTTTGCTGAAGGTGCCACCAGCATGGTTCATGAGCAGTCATGTCAATTTTGATGAAAAATTCTTAAGCTGTAGTTGCTGCTCACCTTCTTGGATGCTGATTTTCCAAAAATCAGATCTCAAGATGTTTATTTCAGACTCGTTTGGTAGCTGGTTATTTCATTTCTAGGCCTTTCCATCTCCTATTTGGACTGAATTTTTGTCTCAAATGAGCAAGGGAATGATTCAGTATGGTCAAAGTTCAAGTATGGGTAGTTCATTGATGATTGACAATGGACTTCTTGGTACCAACTCATACATTACTATTTAGGGCAGCCAGTTATTAGCGGATTTGATTTGTCAAATTGAGGCTCTTGAAGTGAAATATGTGAAGATTTCTTGGAGTTTTTTCAATGATTGTATATCTTTTTGAATGGAGATGAAGTGTGGAGCTTGGTTCTTTGCTAGGCATTGGTTTGGTGCCTTGTTTGAGAACATTTTTGTTGCTGATCAGAATTATGACAGCAAGGTTTGGAGGTCCTACAGACTGATATATGACCCGGGCACTAACACGTCGGTGCATCGTCTTTTGTGGACCAAGATATGTTGCTCCACCTTGGGTATTCAGATGTTTTACTCAAAGTCGCGCAACAGATTAGAGGAACAGTGTTCCTGATAATGATTTGGAATCCTGGTATCACTTGGGTCTGCTATTCAACAGTTGAAGATGATGAAGCCAATGTTGGCCTTCTGGAATTTATTCCCATGATGTTTCAGTTTAATTTTAATCTGGTGATTTCTTGTGTTGGCATCCAGCAGTGCAGTGCCTACATCAGTTGGTGCTCTCAATCTCCTAGATTGATTTGGGACCCCGAGATCATATTTAGTTCCAGTTTGGTTCAGCATGATGATTTTGGGGCAGCATTGGAATTGCTTGAGGACAAGAAATTTTGGGAAGGGTGGACTGTAATGTCCCCATTTCAGCCATTCGCTCTTCGGTGGCAGATAGCCTATTTCTGGAAGCTCGTAGGCTTGTCAATGGTAAAATTAGGGTGTCCTATTTTATAAGGGTTCTTAAGCAATTTTGAGGGTTTGCATGTATGAGTTTCTGATGCATGTCTGGTAGAGTTTTTTGGGTTTTTGGAGAGCTTCAGAATGGTGTAACATGCATCTCCATCTGGCAACCTTGTCCGGAACTTGTTATTTTTCGGCAACACATTGGAGTTGTGAGTTTTGGATTGCGGCTTCTTTCTAGGTTTTCAGGGAGCTTTGTAGTGGTATGGCATGAAAAGGCATTGGGCAACTTTTCGGAATTTACTATTTTTAGTAAATTCTATTTCTGGTAGGTGCCATCTTGGGTAGTAGCATCAGCAGTCAACTCAGTTTCCATTTCCAACAGTGCAATTTGGAGCAGAATTGGCTTTCAACATTTTGAGGCTCATTTTGGTGAAATAATTTATTTTAAGACATTAATGTTTTAAAATTCATTTAGGCCCCATGGCCTAGATTAATGATTTAATGTTGTTTTAAAAGGGGGCCATTAAGGGAGGACGCCTCATGAAAGAATTAAACAAATTAAACATTTAAATGTTTAATATTTCCCTAACGAACGCCAAAATGAAGAGGAGAAAAAAGGTGAATTAAATGTTTTTAAAATTAAATTATTGGAAAAGTAAAATGGGCGTCCCTTTTGGAGGAAGATGGAAAGCCAATAGTCATCTTCAATTCTATAAAACAAGGCCTTTGCTCTCTCATTTCTCATCTTTGGAAAATTATAACAAAATGTTGTTGGATTGAATTCAGAACCCGGCTAAGGGGAAGCTTAGCAATTCTACTCCATTCTTCGGGCCTGAAACTATGGTTCCCTAAATGGTGGTTTGAGAGTGCTTCATCCAAAAGTACATATTGAGCATTACTATGGAGTTTTGGTGAGATATTTCCAGTTTTATGTTGTTGGTTATTGTTTGGCTGAAGGAGATTTTCATATACAGCTCTTTGTATGATTTTAATTTCCTTATGGGTATTGGCTCCTTTGTTTTCTATGCTAGAGGCGCCCCTTGTGGTGCATTTGCAGATTTTAATTTGAAGATTCTGATTTTATCTAGTGAAATTGCCCCTCATGAAGGCCGTACCATGTTCAAAGTGCCTTGGAATTTGTGTTAATTATTTGGTGAAGCTTTGATGCAGTTTGAGGGTTGGTTTTTGGGCACCATCCTCTTAGAGAGCATTTGCAATTCGTTTCAGCTCATTCGGAGGTATTTTGAAAGAGTTGTGAGCATTTTAATGATTGACAGTTTGTTGGTTAGACATTTTCAGTTTGCTAGTTTTTGTTATCAGACTTCAATAAGTTCAAATTTTGGCTTCAATTTTAGTATTTGAGAGGTTTTAAACTTGAAAGATTCATCCTTCACATATTTGCATTGATTCTATCATTGTAACACTTGTAAATTGCAGATTTATTTCATTGTAAGGTTGTGAATTAGTAGTACTAATCCAGCCATTGTTATTACTGCATTTACTTGTGAATTCTAATGCAAACACTTTAACCCCTGGACGGTTTACCGCCGGTGTGGAGGAATCTACTTTGTACTTTCATCAATCACCCACTGTTAAGTGGAGAATTCCCACTATTGAGTGGATGCTTGCCGCAGCAGATGAATTAGTTTGAATTGTAATGTTTTTCCCCCCACTAATTAAGTGGTAGAGTGGAAACCTTTCATGGCTGGTTTACCGTCTCCTTTTATTTTCAGTTGTATTCACTTCCAGTTATGATTCAGTTTACTCCGCCATATGTTAGCATCTCGCCTTCTAAAGGATCTTGTGTGCACATTCTTGGTGTAGAGTTGCTTTCCATTTGATTATCCTTTGGAGCTAACGCTAAACTATTGGCGTAATGCTGGTTTGTGTTGTGTTAATTCAAGGAAAAAATTGGCTAGCACATTTCATCATGCTTGAGATCTTGGGATTTCACATGATAGCTCCAAGCCACCACTATGGTTCTGCATTTATAGAAGATTTTGTACCTTGGTTTTGCGTCCCACTATGGTGAAGCACGAGCCGATAGTTAAAACATTTAATACAAAAGATATTGCATAATATGCTCAATCTAACCTACCAGAACAGCCTAAAATGACTTCGAAATTCCACAGGGCTTACCTAGCATTCTGGGAAAAGGGAAGCTATGAATATAGAAAATGTACCTATCCTAATTATCAATTGGAATTATGTAGAAGATAAGGGGTAGTAAATCTTCTACCACCATGTTCGTGCAACTCCAAGGCACCAGGAAAGCACAAAATAAATTTGAAAGTCCACAATTCCTCTTTGAGAGCCTCTATCAAAATGGAGTATGACAAATGAACGGCTTTCAATGCGAACAAGACTAAAATACTTATATGGCCGCACTCTTTGTGAAAGCACTTATCTCCAAAGTCCCTCATCTTGGTTCAACATAGCTCAAGGGCCAGGTGAACCAGATCAACTGCTTTCCAATTCCACCCATTCTCAACTTTAAGGAAATTGGTCTCTCTTTTACTCTGTAACTACATAACTAGAGGCAAGAGAGTTGAGAGTATCCCCAATAATACCACAACATCATCTTATTACTTATTAACCTTGCAAAATGGAAACGCTTATCAGAATTTAGAATATTACACTCAAAAGTAAAGCCATTTTATGCACTTTTAAGAATGATTTCAATTGATCTCACCATCCCTATTTATGGGCTATGACATTTACTCGTGAGTTATGCGAGGTATAATTGTTTTTTTTGCGTAACCAAGTTGTAATGCCTAAAATTAGAATTTTTGCTTCATTAAAGCATTTTGAAAAGAATGGTAAAAAGTCTTGTAGAAATTGTCGAAAAAATCAAAAAAATAGAAATTTGCATGTCACACATGGTTAAAAACTCGGATTTTTCAAAATCTGACGATCTAGGTCCTTTCAGAACGAACCTATCTACAAAACCCAGATCTCAATTTTGCAGCCCTACTTTTTTGGAAAGTTTCTAAAAATAGACTTTTTCTGGATTTTTCTGGGCTTCTTCTCAAATGGATATTGGCAAAATTTTCTAAAAATTTAAAGTTTCTAAAAATAGAATTTATGTTTCCAGGGCTCAAACTGATTTTGATTGGTTGAAAATATTTTCCGATCAAGCTGGTCCAGTCAAAATTGTCAAAAAAACAGCTTCTTCGATGGGTCTATTCTACTTTTTCATAAAGCAAAACAGGAGCTCTGAGGTTATCAATGGAGGATAGTCAACTGCCAGGTGTCAGAATCAAGGTCTCAATGTTGCACAGATGATGAGAAAAGGCGAACATACACGCAGAACAAAGAATGAAGAAGAGTCAGAAGATCTTGAAAATTGTGAATATTTGTCTACACTAGAGATGTTAGGCGCCCCTGTCTAGTCAAGGCGCCTAGCTGTCAATGCCTTATAATATTTTCATCTTTTGTTGTTCGATTGCACGCAAAACGATGAAGCAGTCAACAAGCGCAAAGCAAAAGCGAAGAGCAAAGTAAAAAGTTGAAAAACTCAAATAAAAACTCTCTGGAGAATAAAGGCGCCCCAACTAGCTAGGGGCGCCCAGGATTTAAGGCAATCAAAAGTTGGATTTAGGGTTTGCAACCTCCAAAGGTGTCTTCTCAGGTTTCCTCAGGCTTCACAGTGAATCCATTAGCAGAGTCAAAGAATCAATCAAACAGCGAGAATCTTGGATCGAACAGAGATGTTTCATCAAAGGAGCAAATTGAAAACCATGAAAATCCTTCAAATTTTTCTAAGTCTAGTGTTCATGAGCACCCCAGCTAGCCAAGGGTGCCTATGGTTTTGGACCATCAAAATCAGCTTTTAGGGTTTGCAAAACCAATCATCTTTTTCAGAATTCTTCATGATTTCTAGTGGATATCTCAGCCAAACCATCAGATTCATCAGTCACTGGCAATTGCAAATCAAACGGAGAACGAGGCACGAGAAACAGAAAAAGACAAGTTGGAAAAGTTGAAAATCTTCAAAAAATGGGTCTGCCAAATAAAGACGCCCTAGTCAGCCAGGCGCACCCAAGATTTGGAGCACTCAAAAGCTGTTTTTAGGAGTTGCAGCCTCAAGGAGATTTCTCTCAGATTTGATCATGCTTTCCAACGAGTCCATCAGCCAATTATCAGGATTCATCAGACATTCAATATCGAAGATCAAACGGAGGTCAAAAACGAGGAAAAGTTGAAAATCAAGGAAAGTATTCTAACTCTGCTGAAGAAAAGCACCCTAGCTAGCCAGGGGCACCCAAGGTTTCATGCCTTAGAAAACATTTCATCCTGCCATGCCTTCCTTTCATTTCAGCCTCTATCAACAAGTTCGAGGGCGTACAATCACAATCAAATGACGCCAGATGCCAGTTGGAAGCTGGGATCACTTCAGCGGTGGACAAACATGAGATTGCCATGGTCAAACAGAATTTATCAATTGGTAGTGTTAGATTCTTGGCCCATCAAAGTCAGAGGTAGGTCTTGTCGAGAGTAGAAACAAGCAAAAATTGAAAAACGTGAAAAAATGGCAAACACTAGGAAACCTAGGCGCCCCTATCCAATCAGCACTCCCAAGAATTCATGCCTTAGCCATTTTTCAGTTTGTCATTCGTCATTCGGAAAAGTGTCTACATTCAACATTTTTGTTTCTAGATTGACTTCAAAGTTTTAAAGCTTTGTGAAGAAAGCGCTTTTTCATCTTCAAACTCCATTTAAGAAGGATTTTGGCATTTATTCTTCATATTTTGCAGGTTGGCATCCAAAAGAAGAAAAGTATCTTTCTCTTCTCATCAAGATTTGAAGGCTCAGACGAAGTGCTTTTTCAGTTTTCATGGATTCGAGATTGGCAAGCACAGAAGCATGCTTTTTCATGGTCCAATCTTCTAGGGCATCGCTTTTTAGAAAGGTGGTCAGCTTTTTCAGTTTTCATCGATCTAGGTCCGCTTGCTTTTTACACTTCTTGAAGATTGGAAAATTTTATATTTTCAAGAATCTGCTTTTTTGGCGCTTTTTCGAGAAACCTTTAGCTTTTTCAAGATCTGACGAACTGGGTCTCTCTAGAACGTGATTCTCCTCAACTTTTTTACGGGAATCTGCTTTTTGGAGAAAAAGACGGCAACTTATTTTCAGCAATTTGCGCAAAACTTTTTCGAACATAGGTGTGTTTACAATCAAAATTCGAGTTTTTAAACATGCGGTATTCTCCAATTGAAATTAGGAACATATCAGCTTTTTGGCGGAGAGTGAGTCATCATTTGGGGCAGCAATGTTTTATAAGAATAGAATTCAAAAAGCAACAATTAACTCAATGCCTTTTCCGAGTTTTCTTGCTATTCTTGTCTCATGCTTTTCTATTCTTTGAGAAAGAGGAAAAATCAAATTGTAATAGTTGGAACTTTCCTTGCTTTTTGTTTTAGCAGTTTGTTAGTTAGTTGTCTTGTGTTAGTTTTAGAAATAAAGCTTGCAAGTTGGCATGTCTTGTTGTAAAAGCAAGGAGATTTTAGGGTTCCCTACTCCTCGCTTGTGTATAAATAAGGGCAGCCTTGACCATTTTTTTTTAACGTTATTATGATAACAAATTGTTGAGCCTATTTTTGTCTGCAACTTTGTTATTCAGTGTCTGTTCACTTTGTGTAAGAGCAAGTTTGCATTCTTGCCTTTTGCTGCAAATCATTGTTCAGTTTATGTGTAATCTGTGTCAAGTGTAATCTAGTTTGATCGCTAAATTGTAAGCCAGTTATTGCTACAAATCTATTGTCCCAAAAGTGTAATCGTTGTTAAAAATTTGAGGAAGGAAATCTTATGCCTACTTTTCTCTGATCTACTATCTCAAATTTTCGTTTAATGTGTTTTTGCTTATATAATCTTTATTTCAGCTTACATTTGAAAGTACAATGAGTCTTAAGGTGTGTTTTAGAAGTGAGTTTATTTAATTTATGTGTTGAATCATTCCTCGTTTACTTCTAACTCTCAAGCTCTGAGTTTACTTGAGTTGCTAGAAGCGTTATTAGAGTAGGCCTAGTTGTAGTTGAATTTCTATAAAAGAGAAAACCTCAACTGCGACGAAAAGAGTTTTATAACCTTGTGCTCTTAGCTGAGAACAAAAAGATTGCCAATAGTTTAGTTTACTTTCTTTAAGCATCATCAACGAAGAGGGAGCTTCCCCTCCTAATTTGAAGAGTAGATTATCTGTGCATAGCTTTCTGTTTCTAATCAGCATTCCAGAGGTGCAAATTGAAACGCCAACAAAAGTAACTAACTTTAATCGTGTGAGAACCACTTACAATGTTATTTTGATTGGCGCCTAGGTATACGCAGACTGTACATCAAGCTGACAAGCAATAAGCACTGAAACGATATGAAATCTATTACAAATCTTATTTTGATTGATAATTGGATTCATGACATCATCATGTGCAGTACGTTGTGCAATTTTCAATATCAAGTTATCAAATCAACACATTTCACTCGCTTCGGATAAAAAGAGGGAAATTATTTCCTATCTTTTAAAGATTTTCCACTGACACATTAAATTAAGAACATCATGAAAGTACATCTGGCATTAATCCACAATTCCGCAACCACATTTTCTTCAATGAACAATAATCCCACGGAATTGCGGAAATCAACAAAAAAAAACACATGCCATACTTGCTGCCATTTTCGCGGCTTCCCTCTTCCTTAGTGAATTTTACCATGCAAATTAGCGAAAAAGGTTTGCTAAGCGGGATGAACTATATTAAACATGGGTTCACTTTATTATGGTAAATTCTTGAATGTATTGATGAATGAAAGAGGCAAGCTCTTTATAGAATTTACTATAAACAAATTTAGAAATGAATCTAGATGTTTCTAAAACAAAACAGAATAAAACTAAAACAAAAGAATGAAAGAATCTAAACTAATAGATTACAATATTGAGCATTAATATATTAAGCAAATATTAATCTAATACCCTCCCTTAATGCTCAATCTATAAACTACTCCAAGGTGCCCCCTAAAATTGACAAACTTATCGGGGCTCAGAGACTTGGTGAGAATATCAACAATCTGATCCTCTATTGGAACATACTACAATTCTACCAATCCATCTTCGACAAATTGGTGAGTGAAATGACAATGAAGTTCAACATGCTTTGCCCTTTCATGGAAGACTAGATTTTTGGCGAGTTTCAGAACCCCTTGATTGTCACAGTATAAGGGGGAAGGTCCTGCTTGAGACATCTGCATGTCAGAAAGTATCCTTTGAAGCCAAACTGCCTCACAAGCTGCTTTAACATCTCCTTGATATTCAGCTTCAATCGAGGAGAGAGCCATTGCCTGCTGCTTCTTCTTGGTCCATGTGACTATGCCTATGCCCAAACCGAATACATACCCTAAAGTAGACTTTTTGTCATCAACAAAATCTACCCAATCTGAGCCTATATAGCCAATCAGCTTAGGATCTTCGCACCTACCATACAGAATGCCAAAGTTGGAAGTGTCTTTCACATATCTCAGCACACGCTTCGCTGCAACCCAATGTTCAGCTTTAGGGGGTGTCATGAAGCGAGAGATGTAGCTCACTACAAAACTAAGATTAGGTCTAGTGGCAGTGAGATAAATGAGGCTGCCCACTAGTTGCCTAAATGCCGATTCATTCTCCACAAGTGAATCTAACTTGGCTGATAACTTCAGCCCTTTCTCCACAGGTGTAGATGCAGGTTTGCAATCTGTCATCTGAAACTTGTCCAACGAGCTCCTGGCATACTTCGACTAAGAGATGAAGGTACTGCCATTAGTCTACCAAACCTCTACACCGAGACAATAATGGAGGAGCCCAAATTTGTCATGTCAAATGATTGATTGAGATTATGTTTTATCTCCTCAATCAGATGATCTAAGCTGCCAGTAATGATTAAGTCATCAACATTGACAACAAGCAACAAGATATCATTACCAGTATGTTTGACATACATATTAGAATCAAAAGGACTACGCTGAAAACCATGATCCACTAGTACTTATCAATTTTCATGTACCAAGCCCGTGGAGTCTGTTTAAGGCCATAGAGTGGTTTCACCAGTCTGCATTCCTAGTGTTCTTTACCAACAACCTTGAAGCCAAGAGATTGCATCATGTAAACTTCTTCCTGCAAATCCCCATTGAGGAATGCACTCTTGATGTCCATTTGATGGACTTTCCATCCAAACTGAGCTACAATAGAGAGGACAAGCGAATGGTACTCATTTTGGTTGTAGGAGAAAAAGTCTCCTCATAGTAAATGCCCTCTTTCTGTGAGAACCCTTTGGCTACCAACCGAGCCTTATACTTATCAAGGGTTCCTTCAACCTTATACTTAACTTTATACACCCATTTGCAGCCAATGGGTTTCTTCCCAGGTGGAAGATCAGAAAGCACCCAAGTGTTGTTCTTCAAAAGGCTATGATATTCAGCTTCCATAGCCTGTTCCCACTCAGGCATGCCTTTAGCCTCTGTGTATGTCTGAGGCTCTAAGATGCTATGTAGTTTGGCCATTAAAGCAAAATTGAAAGTATTTTGCTGCTTGCTCTTTTTCCAAGCAGATCTACCCTCAACCAATTCATCATCATTAAGATTACTGATGGTCTTAGCCCACCATTTAGGCCTAAGGGTAGATGTACCAACTTTTGAATCAGGAGGAACAACATCAATTGGGTCAAATGGAACCAAATTATCTAGTAGGGGGTCATCTTGAGGAGGGGCAGGTGGTGGAATATTCTGCTGAGGTGCCTGCACAACTACAGAATCACTCTCATCAGGGGGAGCTAGGGGAAGACAAACACAAAAATCATAAGCTTTCTAAGACTGATCCTCAGGGATCACAAAAGGAGAAGACTGAAAGAAGGGCCCACTATGTCTATCAACCACTACATCAATGTTGAAGATGAGACGATCTGTATTTACATCAATCAGCCTATATGCCTTATGATTCTCACTATAACCAGTGAACATGAGTTTCTGGCTTTTAGAATCCAACTTAGTGCACTTGGCATCTACACTCTACACATGAGCAGTAGAGCCAAAAACTTTCAAGTGGCTGATTTTGTTAGATTTATAGGATCAGATTTAACATAAAGCAGAAATTGCAACATCACATGGAACAATGAACACAACAGATACCCTGGGAAAACCCTCCTACTCGAGGGAGAAAAACCCAGCAAATAATCTCTCATATATATCATATAAAAGTGCAGAATACTGCTTACAATCAGGCCTTGCACAAGGCTGACTATATACAATGAATGGATACACTCCTCCATGAATGATAACACTTCTCTTGAGAATGGATCTGCTGCAAGGGAAGGCGAACTGCTGAAGAATGACAAACTAGAATGAATTGAACTTGATTGATTTGATGAAACAGCTTCACCTTCTATATATACAAAACAAGGTGTCTCTTCATATAGGTCGGCCTCCTTTCAGAAATAAAGAATATGATTTTGTAATAAGGCCGACTTGCCTTAGTAATCATTTATTATATTAACTTAGGAGAAAATATCTCCCTAAGCTACAAAAACTAACACTCCCTCTTAGCTAGGGAGGTATTTTCCAGATATCTTTGTCATGGAGTCTCTCAACATGACGCCCACAATGGCTACACCCATTTGTGGAAAGCCCAAAGGTTCATCACAGAGTCTCTCAATGTGATGTCGTCATGGAGTCTCTCAACATGACGTCCACCATGGCTACTCCCATGTGTGGAAAGAAACACACATACAAGTGTCCATCACAGAGTCTCTCAAAGTGATGTCGTCATGGAGTCTCTCAACATGACGTCCACCATGGCTACTCCCATGTGTGGAAAAACACAAGTGCAAAGGATTCATCACAGAGTCTCTCAACGTGATGTCATCATGGAGTCTCTCAACATGACGTCTACCATGGCTACTCCCATGTGTGGAAAGAACAAGAGCTCGCACCTCATATTTCTCCGTCTCAGAGAAATATACACTACAAGGGCTTTCACCTCATACTTCTCTGTCACAGAGAAATATACACTACAAGGGCTTCCTCATACTTCTCCGTCACAGAGAAATATTAACTGCAAGGGCTTTCACCTCATACTTCTCCATCACAGCGAAATATACATTGCAACAGATCTTCATGATGATGCGACTCCCTCTGAAGCTCCAAGTACTTGCATCAACCTCCTGACCTCCTCGTCCAAGGTTGCCTCTGTTGGTTTGTCAGACTCCCTCTGAATGTTAATTCCTCCTCTTTGAAGAAGTTGATCACAATGACAATCTGTATGGGTTCTTCCTCTTCGAGAGATGTTTCCAGCCACCAACTCAGTCCCATGGTTGCAAGTTGTGTCTCCATTCTTCAGCCTACGTGACTTCCTCATAGGATGCATCAAGCTCTTTTTCTCTTGAATGCAATCTCTTATGCTTCTCGGTCCGTCCTGAAAGCATTTTAGAGAGATTAATAAAACTATCCCGAAGAGAAATGCCAATGCTAGAATCATACATGATTCACTATTCCCAATTGCATGAAATTTATTCATGATCCAAGCATAAAATACTTATCTCTTTATGTTGATTCTATTGTAGCCATATTACAGCTCGAACTCAATCAATTTGCAACGTATTCATCTAAGCACAACACTTGGAAGATTCGCAACAGCATGATGACCTCTATACTAACACGACAGATATATAGAGACTTCCCTTTAGTTACTCCGCCCCTGAGATGTATCAACCTGTTCCTTTAATTCCTGCGACGAATAGAAGGCTAGGCCTAGGGCATGTCTCCTTCAAAGTAGTCAATATTTATCATTCGATAGAACGGCTCAGCATGACTGTATATTTCAACTCTACAGGTATCGCTCCATTCCAAACTCCCTTTGTACACATATACAGCTACTCACCTTTGGTATTGAGCAAACTTAACTAAAGATCCCTTTAGAGAGAGATGGCGCAACTCTAATCAGTTGACGACTTTAATACAGTGTTGGCTTTAATGAAACTATTCCAGAGACATCCACATGACTGTTAGAAGGTTGCACCCAAAATTACTTGAAAGTCACGATTCTTCAAAATGTGCCAAACTCCTCTGGATAGAATGCAACGCCAATCCTCCTTGAATGACCACGAACTCTCCCGAGTGAAATTCGATGAATATTTGACTAATTTAATCGCCTAGAACAATATGATACTTCTAAAATGGTGTGATCACCTTGTATTTATTTTTGTTTCCAATTCTCATCTCCTGATGGTAGCTTTGAATATGATCTTTGACCATTCAAAGCTCACACGTTGCTCCCAGTTGAAGCTAGCGCGACAAAGATATTTGTTCGGTCGCCTCTTTCTCTGTATATCGACAGCTCCCCTCTAAATGGATATTATATTCAATTTGAATGTCAACTGGATTTGACTTTATTCACCTTTGTTAGTGTGGTCATGCAAGCAACACCCGATCTTTTCTATGTTTGTCTTTACCTGAAATCGATAATTCAAATCTTCAGCAGCTCTCAATTATTATCTTTGTTCGGCTCGACTTTGACTTCAGATAATACTTTATTAAATCTCTATCTCCAGAAATTGCACCTAATGAGAGTTTCACATTTTCTTGTATTCCTGTCAAAAACCAATCATATGCGATTTCCTTAGAATTTGTCTTTATCTTTCATCTTCAACAGGCCACGATCAAGCTGGGTGCTTTACCAAAAGCTGCGACCTGGATATCTCTGATGAAATATGATTTTAACAAGAGAAATCGATTTCAATTGATTTCTGTAATGATTGCAATCTATCTTCAAAAACTTTTGCAATAAGAAATCGTCCTTCCAGACAAAGTTCGATTTGCCACAACCTGCAATTTTTGCTTAGACAAGACTGATCGAATTTCCCTGAACCCACTTTGATACCATGTTAGATTTATAGGATCAAATTTAACATAAAGCAGAAATTGCAACACCACATGGAACAATGAACACAACAGATACCCTGGGAAAACCCTCCTACTCAAGGGAGAAAAACCCAGCAAATAATCTCTCATATATATCATATAAAAGTGCAGAATACTGCTTACAATCAGCCCTTGCACAAGGCTGAGTATATACAATGAATGGAGGCACTCCATGAATGGTAACACTTCTCTTGAGAATGGATCTGCAGCAAGGAAAGGCGAATTGCTGAAGAATGACAAACTGGAATGAATTGAACTTGATTGATTTGATGAAACAACTTCACCTTGTATATATACAAAACAAGGTGTCTCTTCATATAGGTCAGTCTCCTTTAAGAAATAAAGAATCTGATTTTGTAATAAGGCTGACTTGCCTTAATAATCATTTATTATATTAACTTAGGAGAAAATTTCTCCCTAAGCTACAAACACTAACAAATTTTAGGCTTGCGTCCAGACCAGGCTTCTTCAGGAGTCATCTTTGTAACCATATGAGTAGGAGACTGGTTCACAAGATAGACTACAGTATAAACTGCTTCAGCCCAGAATTTCTTAGGAGAATATCTATGCTCCAACATGGAACAAGCCATTTCAGTAATGGTGTGATTTCTACGTTCTACGACACCATTTTGCTGACAGGTGTAAGTTGTGGTTGTTGGCGTTTCAAATCGCACCTCTGGAATGCATTCTGGAAACGGACAGCTATGTGCAGTAAACTACTCTTCGAATTAGGAGGGGAAGCTCCCTCTTTTGCTGAGTTGCATAAAGAAAAGTAATCTAAACTTAATTACGCCTATCTTTTTGGTTCAACTGCGAGAACACAAGGTTATAGAACACTAGATGTTGCGGCTGAGGTTTTCCCTTTAATGAAACTAGACAGCTACAACTTAACCTATGCTTAAAACGTTTCCACCCTCTCAAGTAAACGCAGAGCAAGAGAGTTTGGAAATGGAGGAGTTTGATTTCTGACAAAGATACTTAAATAAACTATTCTTCAACATACATTTTAAGGCAAGCTGAAAAAAAGATCATAAAAGTATTACGGAAATACGAGACTTTTATTTCAAGGCAGACAAAGCACGCTCAAGATATTATTTACTCATACTTCTAACACAAAACAAATAGACTGAAATTTGAGATATTTATATCAAGGTAGACAAAGCATGCTCAAGATTTTATTTACTCAAGTTTCTAGAACAAGGATTACACCTTCGGGACAGCAAGTCGTAGCAACACGCTTGCAACATGCGATCAACCTAATTGTAATAAACACAACACATGCACTAAACAAGTATTTGCAGCTAAAGAGGCATGCAAACTTGCTCTTTACACAAAATGAACAATACTAAACGATAACAAAGAGAAGGTACTATGACACTTATGTCTTGTTATCACAAGCACGGTTAAACTAAAATGAGCAAACACTGCTCTTCTTTATAACTAAGCAGAGGAGTAGGAAACCCTAAAATCTCCTTGCTTTTACAACTACTGCTTGCCAACATGCAAGCTTTATTTCTAAATCTAGAACAAGATTAAAACATCTAAACCCTAGAAAGCTTTTAAAAAAAAAGGAAAGTGCCAACTCGTGACAACTTGTTACAATATTTTCTTTCTATCCTCAAAGAATGGAAAAGATTTGAGACAAGAATAGAAAGAAAGTGTGGAAGATGCTTCTAGAAGAAAGCAGATTTAAAGCTCGATCACATCTGCTAAAAAGCGGGCAACTTCATTTGAAGTAGGAGTGTTGATGCTATTAATAGCAAAATGCCGCTTTTCCAAGATTTATTTACCATCTATAAGTGATTTCAAGAAATCTTCACTCTCATTGGCCGCTTTCTCGAACCTTGCTAACATCATGGAAATCATCATCATTCTCCCAACACTGCCCTCGCTGCCATGCAATATGCTCTGAAACTCAGCTTGGACTACGTCAAGCCCAATGTAGGAACCGTCCTCAAGGCAATACTGACAAGGAATTGCTGCAACTACTTCTCTGACGAACCTAAGAGTATCAACAACTCTTTGTTTATATGCTGCAAACTCCTCAGATATTCTGATATATGTGTTCACTTTAAAAAGATGACTTTCTTTCCACTCCAAGATTTGTCTTTCATGTTCTCTCGCCATTGTAGAGCCACAAGCCATCTCTAAATCTGCAATTATGATTTCGTGCATGGGCTTGAACTCGGCTATCAGCTGTTCAAAATCCTGGATACCTTGACGTAAATCATGAGCCTTGTATCTTAACAGGAAGACTTGTGTCAGGACCTCTTTTCCTCTGTTGATGATCTCTTCAACCCACTCATTAGTTTGTTTACCACAAATAACTAACTGCCTTAATTGTTGCTGATCAGTTGGTGTTTCTAAGACTTGAGGCAGCAACTGAGTTGTTTGTGAGGTGCCTTGGATAAGATTTGATATACATAATCGGAGTTGACGATTTTCAGCCTTGAGGGCTGCCTTGTCTTCTCCATCCTTTTGCACTCTTTCTTGAATGTTTTTTGTTACCATCTTAAACAAACTTATATCAGCATGTCAAGTACTTTTACCAAGGTTTGCTTTGACCATGATAAAATCGTCAATATCCACCTCATCTCTTATTTTATCTTCAAGAGGCGTAGCTGTCTCCATAACCATTTCACCTTCGAGATTCCTCTCAAAATGCATTTGTTTCTTGGCCTTCTTCTTGGGTGCTTCCTGGTATATGCTAAGGTCATCAACATTCACCTGATACGAAGGCCTTCTTCTTGTCCTTCCCAAGGAGCTCTCAAGCCAGGATGTAGTATTTCTATTAACATCCAAGGGAGGAGTAATTGTAACATTGGCCTCTATCTCCTCGTCTTCCAAATCAATGTGAATTGGCAAAGACCTAGGAGATGGTAGTGTTTCTTGTATCAAAGGTTCATCATGTTGCACTTCTTCTTGAAGTATGGGCTCTGGTTGAGGAACTTCTATTTCAGTTGTAGGCTGCTCCTGTATAACAATCCCTGTATAATCCAACCTCCTTTTAGCACTCTTTGCTGATCTACTGCCCTTTGTGACCTCTTGAGACTGAACTTTTTCTTTGTTCTTTGGTTGTACTCTTGAAGAAGAGGGAAGAGATGAATGTTTCTTTGGCGGCTCTGCTACTAGAATAGACTCCCTTCTCTTTAGAATCAAGAAAGTCTTACTATACTCCACCACTTGTCTTGTCCTTTCTTCCACTGTGATGCATTCTTTATGAGCCCAGTTGACCTGTGGAAGAGGTTGTTGCTCAACCTTATTTCTAGTGTAGGCTGGAAGAATTACATCCCCATCATCATCTGACAACCCTTCAATATCTTCTGATAAGCAATCTTTCATTTGATGAAGGGTTAACCTACTATGACTTCGCCTTCGCACCTCATACTCATCCCTGCAGTTAGCCCAAAAGTCTTCAAGTGCGGGCGTATGAGCATGGTTTTGACCAAGTTTTGATGCATAGAAGCCATGGGGATCATATAATCGTCTCTCGTTGAAAGGCTTGAGACCAAACTTATCTAACTCGTTACCCATTAGTTTAGCTTCTGCGGGTGATCTACATGTGTAAATGCCTAAAGCGAAAGGAAAGCTGAAGGCTGGTCTCTTTTTGTTACGCAGACGGGTGTGAACATTTGAAATCTGCTTGAAGAATTTCATGCATACTACCTCATCTGATGGATACATCGGTAACATAAGTGGAGCTCCTGAATAACCGTACACCCTTAGGTAAGTGAAAGTGGCGAACTGAATAAACCAATCTGCCCATTCTGATATTGCAGCCCTGGCAATGGATGAGATGCGAACATGTAGCTCGTTGTCTAGGTCCCGCACTGTATAAATCAAGAATGCTTCATTCACCCTTTTGTAATGACGTGATGCAGCAGTGAATTCCAACTGGGTGTAGTAGTTGTAGACATGTTGAACGTTCAAAGAACCCTCCGTGTTTAACCCTCTGAATTTACCTTGATAGGCAACCAAATAGACTAGGTAGGAGACCATGTGAAATGCATGTCTATGAAAATACTCAATTATCTGATGATGTAAGCAATCACTGATCAATGTAGGCCAGTCATAGAAGTCTGTCTTTTTCATTATATGAGGTATCACGTAGAACATCCAAGGCTGAAACCTTGTTGCATCTGCTTGACCTGTGACTCGATTGAGTAGGGTTATTATGATGGCGAATTCCTCTTTGAATTGTCCTCTTCCGACATCCTTTGGCAATGTAGAATGTTTCTCTTTCAGCCATCTATGTGCAATCTTCTTGCTGTATTTATCTTGATGTTCTTCCCATATCCTTTCACATTCTTCCACGTTGATAGTTGCACTTCTAGGCCATGGTTGAATGGAGAAGCATTTCTCAATCATATCTAGTTTTAGGCTGCAAATGATTCTCCCATCAACTGACTGTATCTCCCTTGTAGCTAGATTGTAATGCTTGATGCAAGCAATTATGAACTCTAAACTCTGTACTGAGAAAGGTATGGATGCTGCTGCAAGAAGGCCTGAATGGGCGAGATGCCTGATGGTGGTATTGCCTGTATCTTCTAAAGGACGTATATTGAACACCGGCTTGATGTGATGCAAGTCTGTCTCGGCTATCTCAATGAAATCATGGTAAAGCACTGATTTGGTCTTGAACTCTGCAGGAGTGTATTCCATTCTGAAAGACTTGAAAATTGACAGTAAACACGCCTAGGTTCAGACAAATTTTGGCAAACTTTCTAAATTTAGCTTGCTGATTTTTCTTCCTCCAACGGACGAATTTTTGAGATTTATTCTGAGATATGGGTTTTGTCTAGAATTTCGTTACAAGCCAACCCAGATCATCCGTTTTTGAAAATATGAAGTGGAGACTGAAAAAGCAGCAAACCCTAATTTTCCCCAAAAAAGCAGAAAAAAGCTGACATCTAGGTATTGTTCTTGAGCATAATCTGAATGGACCCAGTAGATTAGATTTTGAAAACCCTGGTTTCTGACTGAAAAAGCAACAACTTTTAGTTTCTCTGAAAAAGCTGAGGTATGGGTTTTGTCCAGAAGAAGGTTTAGCATAGACCCAGAAGACTAGAAATAGATGAATATGAAGTTTTCCCTGACATGCAAAATAAAAGCAATTGCTGCAACTTAGAGAGAAATCTTCAACAATTTGTCCAGAAGATAGAACAAAAATGGATCAACTTGCTTAAATTTGATAATATAGGCCTTCCTTTTCACAAATTTGATGTTCTTGATGAGAAAATATGAAAGAGGAGGTCTTCTTTGATTGCTGATCTGAAAATATTATGAGAAACCAGCAAGTTGGGGTTCTTGAATCTTGAAAAACATAGGTTTGAAGCTGCTGCTCTGTTTCTCTTTGAAGGCACCTGCAAGAAAATATAAAAAATAATACATAGAGGTGTCTTTAAATAAGTTTTTGCTTTGAAAACAGCTTCTCAAACCCTAATCTTGAAGAAACCCTAAACCTAATTCATGCCTTGAGGAAAGGCGTATTTCTCTTCACTTGAAAATTTTGAAACCTTTGAAAAATAAACTAAGGCATGAAGGAATGGGCGCCCTTCTTGAGGTATGGCACCCAATCTTCCCAGACTTAGCCAAATTTCTATCATTTTCAACTTTTGTTCACTTTCTGACCCTGCTTCAGCTATCTCCCGACCTCTGGATTTACCCAATGAACGAACTGATTCTTCCATCGCGGAGCCTGATCATATCTAACAACTTTGTTCTAGAGACGTCATCTGCTAAAAGCTTCATTTATCCCTTCGAAACGTCAGGTGCCTATCCTTGATAAGGGCACCTATTTCTTCCAGTGTTAGCCATTTTTATGATCTTCAATCTTATGCTTGTCTTCTGACCTTCAGATGATTTCACTATTCCAGGTGTTGCACTAGTCAGATTGACTGGCTATTGAGTTCACTGGATAGCTAAGATGAATCTGGAAGGGGTCTTCTGGATCACTTGTTTCCGGAAACTGACTTCTGGTGGCCTTAAACCCTAGGTGCCTTTCTCCTTCAAGGGCGCCCATAGCTTCCAATGTTAGTTTTTATTTTTGAATTTTCATTGTTGCTTTCCACTTTCTGCCATTTCTCACACTTTTTCTCCTCTGTTTGCCTGGCGATATCTGATGACTGCTGACTTTGACAGATGAGCTGACGGATTCGTTGGAGAGTTGGATCTAGTCTAGGAAGTCATGCTGGAGAAGTCTTCAGCAAATTTGACCATCTGCTATCTCAAAAGTTTGGGCGCCCTTCTTGAAGTATGGCGTCCAGCTTCTCCAAAGTTAGATTTTCTTCTGTGTTATTCGTCTTCAATCTTCAAAATATCTCTTTCCGTGACTCCTGTTCGTCTTGAATTTGCCAGTGACTGGATGATCCGACGAGCATGCCGGCTGATTCGTTGCGGAGCTATGATGATTCTGAGCAACATTGTCCTGGATAAGGAAAACCCTGATTTTGACTTTTGGCCTCTTGAAAAGCTGGGCGCCTTTCTCCTTCAAGGGCGCCCATGGCTGGCAGTGTTAGAAAATTTCATCAGTTTTTCAACTTATACCTCGTAACACGTGTTTCCATTACCTTTGGCTGTCAAGATGAAAAAATTTCTAAGGCATGGAAACATGGGTGCCTCTTCTTGACAGGGGCGCCTGAAATCTCCAGACTTAGATAAAATTTGATATTTTTCATTTTTCAACATCCTCAGTTTGTTCCTCGTTTCTCGTGCACATTGTTCATCGACAATCTCTGTTTGATGCTCGAACTCTTGATACTGACACCTGGCAACTGACTGACTTCTATGAGTGACCTTGGATCTCCGAAGCAGCTTCTGAAAAAGCAGAATAGACCCAGTAGAGTAAAACTGACCTTTTTGTGATTCTGACTGCACCAGTCTGATGAGGAAGTATTTTAAGCCAATCAAAATCAGTCTTAACCCTAACAGCCAAACTTTCTATTTTTAGAAATTTTCTATTTTTAGAAAATTTTACAAGTATCCATTTTGTAAGAAACCCAGAAAAAGTTTCTATTTTTAGAAAACTGCTAAAAATAGAAATTTTCTTAAAATTTAGGGATGAAAAATTGAAATCTGGGTATTGTAGGTTTGATCTTTTTGGACCGACCCAGATTGTCAGATTTTGAAAATCTCAAGTTAATGACCCCCATGCAAGACATGCAGACCCCCATTTTGACCTTTTCTGATAGATTAGTATCTTGACTCAATTCTTCAAAATGCTTAAGTGTAGCGAAAATTTTAATTTGGGGTACAACAGTGGTAAGTTGGCGCTTAATGCCATGTGCAGCACAAAAATTGGAGAAATCAGTAGAACAAAATTCCCCCCCATTATCAAACCTAAGAGTAACTATTGGAGAACTGGACTCTCTTTCAATTATGGCCTTAAACTCCTGATATATACCAAACACATCTGATTTTTTTTTCAAAAAATACACCCACATTTTTCTGCTCAAAACATCAACAAATAATAAAAAATACCTGGAACAACCGGTAACAGAAGGAGTGTTCATTGGGCCACATACATCAACATCAACCAACTATAATACCTTGGAAGCTCGCCATGAATCACCATCTAAGAATAGAGCCCGATGTTGCTTCCCAGCCTGACAAGCCTCACATACTCCATGATTCTAAGTCTAAATCACAGGTAGACCACCAACCAGATCATCTCGAGAGAATTGAGAGAGAGTGCATATTCAAGTGCCCACAACGTTGATGCCAAAGGCTACTGATTGAAGTACTCCTGGCTGCCATAGCATGCTCTTAAAAATCACCAGAATCAACAAGTCTATATAGACCATGACCCTCGAGTCCCTGAACAACTGTAGTGTGAGTCTGTCTATCAACAATGCTGCAGGTATTCATGCTGAAAACAATATCTAGTTGAGGAAAGTGAGTCAAAATCTGACTAACTGAAAGTAAGTTCAACTCCATACCAGTTGTAAGATTCAAAAATTTCAAATGGCTAAGACCAAGTAGCAACCACTCTACAAAAGATATAAGCCCAAATTTCAAATATGAACAAAAAGAGTAAAAATGATAAAAGAGAGCAAACAAGAATGAAAGCATAAAATAAAACTCCCTTATCAAAGTTGCTTCATCTCCCTTGCTTCTCCATTCTTTCTCAAGTTGCAAATCTTTGCCCTCGGATTTTGAAGTGTTGGAATACCTACATATGGCAATAACAAGATAGCAAGAACTTTGGAGAAATGTGGTTGCAAAGACAAAATGGAAGAGAAGACCTTTTATAGAAAAGATTTTGAACGCACGGACAAGATAGATCTTCTAAAAAGATGCCAAGATCAATGGTGGAGAATTTATGCACCAAAAAGTGGTGGACTAGGGTTGGCTAAGGATAGACGGTCAAGATTGGAAGAAGACCAGAGAGAATCCACGGTCAAGATTTGAAATGAGAAAGTGGAGGGAAAGTAGTGGAGCAATTAAATAATTTGAGAGAGGAAGTGGAGGAATAAAATAAATTATTTAATTCATGGAAGGCATCTTTCACCATATTTTAAATTTGGTAAAAGATATGGAGGAATAAATAATCATTTTAGATTATTTATTTATGGAGAAAGGGAAAATGAATATTTAATTTAAAAGTTATTATGTAACTATTTAAATCAAATATAGAGGCAAGTGAAGAAAGAGGAATTAAATAATTAATTCAAATTAAATTAAATAATTAAGTCAAATTAATTATTTAATAGAGGAAAGGTGGTAAGAGGGAGTTAAATAATTTTAATTATTATTTAACTATAGAGGAACGAAAAGGATAAATGAATAGATAAATAATTAGGAATAATTATTTAACTATAAACGAATAATGAAAAGCAAATAATTAAATAAATAATAATTTATTTAATTATAGAAGGAAAGAGTGTTAGCAACACAATTAAATAAATAATTAAATTGATCAGAGGAGAATAAAGGTCAAGAAATGAATTAATTAAATAATTAAAAAAATAATAATTAATAGAGGAATGTGATAAAAGACAATAATTAAATAATAAAAATCATTTAATTATGCAAGGAAGAAGACCAAGACAATGGAAAAATGACGCTCGCAGACCAAGACATTTTTCAGTGTCTACACCAGGTACGAAGTATACATCAAAAACAATTAAATTTCTCCCTCCAGAATGAATCTGCATGTTGCCCTTGCCAACAACTGTATACTCCTTGCCTCCTCCAAAGATAATAGTATCTTTGAATGGTGTGTACTCAATAAACAAATCCATGTGATGTGTGAAATGTCGAGAAGCACCTGAATGAATATACCAAGCAAAAGATTTAACAGGATCTGCTGGACTCTTGGCCATAAAAGCATAGAATGCAGACTCCTTCTGCTCAGTGTGCTCTGCAACATTGGCTTTAGGCTTAGACTATCCTTGCTTGTTCTGTTCAGAAGCCGAGCATTTTCGGCAATCTTTCTTCATGTGACCAAACTTGTGACAATAGTTACACTGAATATTCTTCTTCTTGGAAGAATCTTGAGATTGCGCTTGATTGGTTTGCTAAGAGGGCTGATTCTTGCCCTTATTCTTCTGAGATGTCTTGCAAGAAAGACCTGCTCTGAAGAGGATGAACCAGCACTGTTATCGAACTGTTGTTTCCATCGATCCTGCTACAGAAGTTTGTTGCAGAGATCTAGAAACTTTAAATCAACATTAGTTGAAGTAAAGTTGAGTGTCTCAATAAAGTGCTCATAAGACTTTGGTAGACTCTTCAGAGTGATGACTACCATATCTTCCTCCTCCATCTTCCGACCAATCGCCTCCAACTGATCACAGATGTCCTTGATTTTTGTGAGATGCTCCTGTAGAGACATCTTTTCATCCATCATGATCGAAAAAAGCATGTTCTTTAAAAAGAATGCTAGAATCTTGTCGAACATTTCATGCAAGCCTTTAGATGATCCCAAATTTTCGTATTTGTTTTGCCAGACGGCACCTAAAGCAGCTGATCATCGGTGACTAAGAGCCTTCCCAATTTTGCTCATCAAACTTTTCCTGATCTTTACCCGTCGTTGTAGGACGTGTAGCGGTGTCGAGAACAATCTGGTCAAGGCACCGATATTCAAAATTTGTCATCATACGCCACTTCCACGTGTTGTAGTTGCGACCGTTGAACTTCTGACTGCCTTCAAGCATAATGTGTGATAAAGAAGCCATTTGTTATAAACAAAATCTAGCAGATAAGAGGTATCGAAAGCCTCAAATTCAGAAATCTCACCAAAAAATAAAAAAGGCTCCAATCCCGAGGTCTGTTACACACTACAATCTGAAGCAACCCACGAGATGTTTACAAGTCAAACAAATGCAGCTGAAAATGCCCAAATTAGAGAAAAATTGCAGGACAAGACTTTCTGAGAGCTGCCATAAACAGGAAAAAAGCTACAGAAAAATTTTCAAAAAACAATGCCAAAGAGTGAAGAATCATGGCCAGAAAACAAAAAGAAATCTATGATTAAAAAATCACATCCCAAAACGTGCAGACAAAAAAAAACTTTGAAACAGATCCGTCGACAAAAAAATAACAGCACGATTTTTTCCAGGAAGAGTCACGTGATCTCTAGGGATGCAGAAAATGAGGGAAATAGTGCTCAAAGAAACCCTCGGCTTGATTAAAATCGCACAAAAAAATGCAAACTGAAAAACACCATGAATTTGTCACAAAGAAGTCGCAGTATTTAAACAAGGAGGTCGCGATTTTCTAAGAGAAAAAAAATGCAATTTTTGGCCTCCACGAGTCCATGAAATCTCAAAAAAGAACCCTTGATTTTTCCTGAAACACAAAACGCGATTTCTCTGCAAGAAAAAACCACGATTTTGAGCAAAAAAGAGTCGCAATTTTTGACAAAACAGATCCCACGAAACTCCTTTATTTTTTTCTTTATTTTTCAAAAAAAATTCCACAAATTTTTTTTTAAAAATAAATTCGCCTGCTCTGATACCATATTATGGTAAATTCTTGAATGTATTGATGAATGAAAGAGGCAAGCTCTTTATAGAATTTACAATAAACAGATTTAGAAATAAATCTGGATGTTTCTAAAACGAAACAGAAGAAAACTAAAACAAAAGAATGAAAGAATCTAAACTAATAGATTACAATATTGAGCATTAATATATTAAGCAAATATTAATCTAATACACTTAAGTGATCTATTTTCAGCACATGCGGAAAAGTATTTTTAAGTGAGCATATGAAATATATTTACAAATCTTATTTCGATTCATAACTAGATTCATGGCATCATCATGTATAGTACATCGTGCAGTTTTCAATATCAAGTTATCAAATCAAAACATTTCGCTCACTTCAGATTAGAAGTCATGAAAGTACATATGGCATTAATCCACAGTTTCGCAACCACATTTTCTTCAATGAACAATAATCTCGCGGAATTGCAGAAATAAGTAAAATGAAAACAAGATAATTATTGAATTGTTACATTGAAAAACATAGAATAAAGATGTAATAATATAAAACTAATATTAATAGAAATAATATAAATGTATACATGTTGACATTTATATCTTTGATAATATAGCACGTATAAAGGTGCTTGCAAAATGTACATAACAAAGTTACTGAGTAACAGAATCCTGCTAGTAGCAAAATGCAATATTCACATACATTTATCGAAATTATGACAAATTTCTTCACATACATTTATCAAAATTATGAAAAAACTTCATTCCTCAAAAAATCATATCCCACAATGACCAGTTGACAATGTCCCACTAAAGTGACATTGCAAAAATTTGACACAAAAGGATGCCAGGTTACAGCGGCTCCTTCATTTAAGAAGCGCGGAATATCCCTTGGTGTAGGGATTCCCACTCCAATGTGTGCAACAACCAAAACATCCCCTAGGCCTCCTAGATAAACTCACTAGGAAGTACACATCAACCTATGAAACTCCAATGTCTAGAAAAGAAGCCACAAACCGTGAAGAAATATCGGTGTTCACCCAATATCTATCTGCAACTTCTACAAATTCGAAGCCCAACACCATCTTGATAAAGACTATAGTCCATCTGCTGCGTAACTTGAAAATCTATGTAAGTCTTTGGCTAGTAATTGCTCCTAAGAAGGCTAATTGTCGTCGAGGATTGGTTAGACAAATTGGTTTATCAAATTCCATAACAATTTTCGAACCAGAGCTTTAATCAAGATTATGATGAACTGGTTACTTCATCAGTAATTCCATCTAAATTTATAGAAAATTTTGGACCTTGGTTCTGCATCCCACTATGTCGAAGCATGAGCCAGTAGTTAAAACATTTAATACAAAAGATATTGCATAATCTGATCAAGGATCTTCATCTTGTTATCTTACCTCGATTTACATGTTTTAAATTTACTTTTGTCAAAAAAATAATTAAATTTGATTGAAAAGGTAAGTCAATTTGCCAATTGTTGCATTTGTACTTCGTTGGCACATGGGAGAGCCATTGCAAATGTTTTTTGTATTGACATTTGGCTTCAGGCAAAGTACTTCGAAGCATTGAAAAGATAGAGAATTAAATGGCTTGTTATAGCTTAATCATTATCAATATCCACTAACAAGTCACAATAAATTCGCTCACTTCTAATCAAAACTTACTTGTCTTCATTCTGGAGACTTCAAGTAGGAATTTGGGTGTGTGGAAAATTAGTCCATTAAACGGTGAAATATTTTTGTGCATTAATTTTAATTTTCTTAGTATATTAACGTTATATTAACTTATAAAATAATAATATTTTTGTGGAGTATAATATGATTTTTATTTGCATACCAACTTCTTGACAATTAAGACTAATATTAAATATATTTGTCAAAGAAGTAAACAAATGAATCATACAAAATTTATAAATGTCATTTCAGTCTTAAAAAATCAATTGCTGCATTTTGAATGCTCAACGTGGCAAAACCACTGTATATATCTTAAATACAAAAAAAAAAGATACAATTTTGAAGTGAAAAAGTTTCATTACCATTCACAAAGGAGATTAGCGGTAGAGCATCATGATGGTCCATGGTGGCCCTAAACTAGGTGTTTGAGCAAGAAGTGAATTGAACTGAACAAAGTAAGAGCGGAGATGAAAAGGGCATCACCCAGATCCTTCCTCCAAAACTCCATACTCGGTAGTGATTCATTTGTCGTATCACAAACCAAACCGCAACTCATAACAATCAAGGCAAGAGCTTGCACTATAGAAGAAGCCAGTTCAACTTTGAGAAAGATTCCACTAACAAGGGCTAACCCAAATTCAAAATTATAATGCTCAAGTGCCAACTCCAACGAAATGTTGAAAATAACATATTGCCAACATGTTCACCAACTCTTTATCCAACAAAATGTCCATGCAATTGGACAAGAAAGCAGAAGCTACCTGAAAAAATAGAACATGAGGGTTGTTTTGAAGCCATTCCCTACCCAGAATTGTTCTTATAGCCTCCTCAACAAGCACACAAGTAATAGTGAATACCATACCCAACTTTTGTCTATCATATGCATTGTTGCTTCTTTTCTCCCAAACACATTTGGGTAGCATGACACGCCATGAAGACTCCATAATATCACAGTGAATTGTGAATAAAGAAGAGAAAAAGTAAATATGTTAAATGATATGAAGAACATCAAGTTGATGAAGTATATATAGAACGAAGACATCGATACTCAGCACTTGAGCATTTAATTCACCACAAGACACATGTTGATGTGACAAATGACAATATTATTTCGCAAAAACCGAGTCATGACTTTAAGTGATTTAATAAGTAATAACGCACATGAATAAAAGGTCAACCATTGATGCCAATAGTGGCATGGTGTGATGGTTGAGTTGTTGTGTTGTTATTCTTGCCATCAAGGTTCAAACCCCATTGGAATGTAATTGTTGAGAATTTGTATTGGGGATGAGGTCCCCCGTTTTTTACCTCACCGGTTCATAGCTCTGGTTCAAAAACGTTTACCCCTTTAAAAAAAAGGTCAACCATTGATCTTTGTAAATATAACGATTCTAGGGTAATTCTGGAGGTTTGAATTCGCAAGTCTAGCATTTTGGACATTTCCTTCCAAAATGCAACTACAGTCGTCCATCAAACATTCATCAAATAGTAAAATATTTTTGACATTAATTTTTATTTTGAGTATAAAATGTTATATCAACTTATTAAATAATATAACTCGTAGTCATTAAGTTGCACTGACATCTAGCTTCAAACATAGTACTTTGAAGCATTGAAAAGATTAAGAAAATTAAGTGGCTTGTTGTACCTTATTAAATAATAAAAATCCACTAACAAGTCACAATAAATTTCGCTCACTTCTGATCAGAACTTATAATATGTTGACACTTGTCTCCATTCCGAAGACTTTATGTAGGAATTTGGGTGTGTGGAAAATTTGAACCAGAATAGAACAATATATAGCATTTGATATTTTTGCCATCCACACTATAATCTTTATTGGCATACCAGTTTAATTCGCCACGAAAATATTTCATTGGTTTGAAAATAGGTTTAATTCGCCAATGAGCATATTTTATTGGTTTAAAAATAGGTTTAATTCACCAAAGAAAATATTTTATTGGTGAGAGTACAAGTTTTAATCGCCAATAGAAATATTTTTTTGGTTTGAGAACAGGTTTAATTCACCAAAAGAAATATTTTTTTGGTTTGAGAACAGGCTTAAGTCGCCAACAGAAATATTTTTTTAGTTCGAAAACAGATTTAATTTGCCAATGAAAATTGTTAATTGGTTTGAAAATAGGTTTAATTCGCCAATGAAAATAATTTATTGGTTTGAAAACAGGTTTTAATTGCCAATAAAAAAAATTTATTGGTTTCAAAAAAATTACAATTCGCCAAGATTTTCTACAAACTTCTAGTGATTACAAAAGATTTGCCAATTGAATTTATATTTTTTTCCTGGAAAAAAAAAGAAAAAATTTGCCAAATAAAATTAATATTTTTTTCGGGAATAATACAAGATTCACCAAGTTTTTACACCTTTTTCGAGGGGGGGTTCTTAAAGTAATCCCTGGTCATTTGTGCCCAAGCTTTGCATGCCAATCATGAGCTTTGGTGATTTTCAAAAGTATATGGAACGCATTTGTTCCAAACTACTTTAGTAGATGACCTATAAAGGTGGTTGATTTGGTAAGTCTAAAAAAGGTATAGTCCCTTTCACTAATCCTAAGATGACAACATCAAGAAGACCTTACCTATCTTGACATTTCATTAATCAATGGGTGCCACAATGATTCTTCTATAATTGATAACATGAAATAGATCCTCAAAAATTGACTAATTCTTCCACTTCTACATCTAATCGGCATGATTCAAGAACTATATCATCCACGGCACAAACATACTTCAAGAGTAAAAGGATAGATGTGTTATAAGTGGAAGCAAATCATAATGACAATTGCAGTATAAACAAAAATACAGCACTGAACTATAAATGACAATGCAAGAATACAGAGCAGAATATGAAATAGTTCTTATTAAACTAATTTTGTACATGAGTAAAGTAAATGATGTCACAGCTGATTACGCATAGTGAAAGGACACTATGGAATTCATGTACTATGTAGTCAAGATGTGTCTTAAGGCTAGTAATTGAACCCCCTTAGCATTTGAGTGGGATGCATAAATGATGCCATTATGTACAATGATATCTCTACTCACTGGGGCGATGATCAAGAATATGATGTGGTAATACTCACTTTGAATAAACACCTGTTTTTTTTTTTCTCTTGCCATATCATACCATAAAAGATATATGTTTATAGACATAGAGTTGACGATAAGGGAACCATTGGAGAAGATAAATTATTGCACTTCCATGTGTGGCCGTTTGTCTTATGTTAGTTACAAACTCCAACATCTAAGAGCAACAATTGGTCCTCACCAAATGAGGACACTTACCCATATTGAAGAAGATAAGGATGCATGAGCAGTGTCATGTGTTTCTAATTAGCATATTATGTCCAATGTTGTTGCCAATCATAAGAACCAAGCTGCCACCTAGATCACTAATAGCATTTCAACTTGTCTCTTGCAAGACAACACAAAACAGAACAGCATATACAATAGAATCATTCTTCAACTTATAAGGGGATGCTCCTTGAGATCTCACTAAACCTAAGACTAATGCTAGACTTAATCTATAGGAAAAGTTTACAAGTATGCACACTACGCAATTTCAATGGGGGGTTTTGTATAAATGTAAAATACTAAATGACTATGTTTTTGCCCTAGATGCAAATACTAGACTGTCAATAGTCAAACCCTGCAACAAGATTCTCAAATATAAATGAGGGTAAACTATCAAGCATAACAAATAAACTCAACTTCCTACTAGCTAAAGCAGAGACCAGTATTCAATTGCAACAAAGATTTGAACAAAAAGAAACAAATGCTTAATGTTGGTTAAAACAAAGACCAACAAATTAGCATTAACAGGAAAGAATTAAATGAGTGAACATCACACTATTCCATGAAATGAACAGCTAAACTGGATATAAAGTTACAATTTAGAAAAATGGGTCTTGCCAATACAAAGCTTGACTAAACGTAATCTCATGTCAATTTACTTCATGAAATTATGAACATGCAATCATACTTCAATGATTTCAAATGAATAATGGTTTTGTAGGCCTAAGTTCAACTAGCATTCACAAATTATGTGCTCAAAGAACTTATGTA
>CM021106.1:604074135-604084203 GCA_007115665.2 Sequoiadendron giganteum | reverse complement strand
TAGATCTTCTAAAAAGATGCCAAGATCAATGGTGGAGAATTTATGCACCAAAAAGTGGTGGACTAGGGTTGGCTAAGGATAGACGGTCAAGATTGGAAGAAGACCAGAGAGAATCCACGGTCAAGATTTGAAATGAGAAAGTGGAGGGAAAGTAGTGGAGCAATTAAATAATTTGAGAGAGGAAGTGGAGGAATAAAATAAATTATTTAATTCATGGAAGGCATCTTTCACCATATTTTAAATTTGGTAAAAGATATGGAGGAATAAATAATCATTTTAGATTATTTATTTATGGAGAAAGGGAAAATGAATATTTAATTTAAAAGTTATTATGTAACTATTTAAATCAAATATAGAGGCAAGTGAAGAAAGAGGAATTAAATAATTAATTCAAATTAAATTAAATAATTAAGTCAAATTAATTATTTAATAGAGGAAAGGTGGTAAGAGGGAGTTAAATAATTTTAATTATTATTTAACTATAGAGGAACGAAAAGGATAAATGAATAGATAAATAATTAGGAATAATTATTTAACTATAAACGAATAATGAAAAGCAAATAATTAAATAAATAATAATTTATTTAATTATAGAAGGAAAGAGTGTTAGCAACACAATTAAATAAATAATTAAATTGATCAGAGGAGAATAAAGGTCAAGAAATGAATTAATTAAATAATTAAAAAAATAATAATTAATAGAGGAATGTGATAAAAGACAATAATTAAATAATAAAAATCATTTAATTATGCAAGGAAGAAGACCAAGACAATGGAAAAATGACGCTCGCAGACCAAGACATTTTTCAGTGTCTACACCAGGTACGAAGTATACATCAAAAACAATTAAATTTCTCCCTCCAGAATGAATCTGCATGTTGCCCTTGCCAACAACTGTATACTCCTTGCCTCCTCCAAAGATAATAGTATCTTTGAATGGTGTGTACTCAATAAACAAATCCATGTGATGTGTGAAATGTCGAGAAGCACCTGAATGAATATACCAAGCAAAAGATTTAACAGGATCTGCTGGACTCTTGGCCATAAAAGCATAGAATGCAGACTCCTTCTGCTCAGTGTGCTCTGCAACATTGGCTTTAGGCTTAGACTATCCTTGCTTGTTCTGTTCAGAAGCCGAGCATTTTCGGCAATCTTTCTTCATGTGACCAAACTTGTGACAATAGTTACACTGAATATTCTTCTTCTTGGAAGAATCTTGAGATTGCGCTTGATTGGTTTGCTAAGAGGGCTGATTCTTGCCCTTATTCTTCTGAGATGTCTTGCAAGAAAGACCTGCTCTGAAGAGGATGAACCAGCACTGTTATCGAACTGTTGTTTCCATCGATCCTGCTACAGAAGTTTGTTGCAGAGATCTAGAAACTTTAAATCAACATTAGTTGAAGTAAAGTTGAGTGTCTCAATAAAGTGCTCATAAGACTTTGGTAGACTCTTCAGAGTGATGACTACCATATCTTCCTCCTCCATCTTCCGACCAATCGCCTCCAACTGATCACAGATGTCCTTGATTTTTGTGAGATGCTCCTGTAGAGACATCTTTTCATCCATCATGATCGAAAAAAGCATGTTCTTTAAAAAGAATGCTAGAATCTTGTCGAACATTTCATGCAAGCCTTTAGATGATCCCAAATTTTCGTATTTGTTTTGCCAGACGGCACCTAAAGCAGCTGATCATCGGTGACTAAGAGCCTTCCCAATTTTGCTCATCAAACTTTTCCTGATCTTTACCCGTCGTTGTAGGACGTGTAGCGGTGTCGAGAACAATCTGGTCAAGGCACCGATATTCAAAATTTGTCATCATACGCCACTTCCACGTGTTGTAGTTGCGACCGTTGAACTTCTGACTGCCTTCAAGCATAATGTGTGATAAAGAAGCCATTTGTTATAAACAAAATCTAGCAGATAAGAGGTATCGAAAGCCTCAAATTCAGAAATCTCACCAAAAAATAAAAAAGGCTCCAATCCCGAGGTCTGTTACACACTACAATCTGAAGCAACCCACGAGATGTTTACAAGTCAAACAAATGCAGCTGAAAATGCCCAAATTAGAGAAAAATTGCAGGACAAGACTTTCTGAGAGCTGCCATAAACAGGAAAAAAGCTACAGAAAAATTTTCAAAAAACAATGCCAAAGAGTGAAGAATCATGGCCAGAAAACAAAAAGAAATCTATGATTAAAAAATCACATCCCAAAACGTGCAGACAAAAAAAAACTTTGAAACAGATCCGTCGACAAAAAAATAACAGCACGATTTTTTCCAGGAAGAGTCACGTGATCTCTAGGGATGCAGAAAATGAGGGAAATAGTGCTCAAAGAAACCCTCGGCTTGATTAAAATCGCACAAAAAAATGCAAACTGAAAAACACCATGAATTTGTCACAAAGAAGTCGCAGTATTTAAACAAGGAGGTCGCGATTTTCTAAGAGAAAAAAAATGCAATTTTTGGCCTCCACGAGTCCATGAAATCTCAAAAAAGAACCCTTGATTTTTCCTGAAACACAAAACGCGATTTCTCTGCAAGAAAAAACCACGATTTTGAGCAAAAAAGAGTCGCAATTTTTGACAAAACAGATCCCACGAAACTCCTTTATTTTTTTCTTTATTTTTCAAAAAAAATTCCACAAATTTTTTTTTAAAAATAAATTCGCCTGCTCTGATACCATATTATGGTAAATTCTTGAATGTATTGATGAATGAAAGAGGCAAGCTCTTTATAGAATTTACAATAAACAGATTTAGAAATAAATCTGGATGTTTCTAAAACGAAACAGAAGAAAACTAAAACAAAAGAATGAAAGAATCTAAACTAATAGATTACAATATTGAGCATTAATATATTAAGCAAATATTAATCTAATACACTTAAGTGATCTATTTTCAGCACATGCGGAAAAGTATTTTTAAGTGAGCATATGAAATATATTTACAAATCTTATTTCGATTCATAACTAGATTCATGGCATCATCATGTATAGTACATCGTGCAGTTTTCAATATCAAGTTATCAAATCAAAACATTTCGCTCACTTCAGATTAGAAGTCATGAAAGTACATATGGCATTAATCCACAGTTTCGCAACCACATTTTCTTCAATGAACAATAATCTCGCGGAATTGCAGAAATAAGTAAAATGAAAACAAGATAATTATTGAATTGTTACATTGAAAAACATAGAATAAAGATGTAATAATATAAAACTAATATTAATAGAAATAATATAAATGTATACATGTTGACATTTATATCTTTGATAATATAGCACGTATAAAGGTGCTTGCAAAATGTACATAACAAAGTTACTGAGTAACAGAATCCTGCTAGTAGCAAAATGCAATATTCACATACATTTATCGAAATTATGACAAATTTCTTCACATACATTTATCAAAATTATGAAAAAACTTCATTCCTCAAAAAATCATATCCCACAATGACCAGTTGACAATGTCCCACTAAAGTGACATTGCAAAAATTTGACACAAAAGGATGCCAGGTTACAGCGGCTCCTTCATTTAAGAAGCGCGGAATATCCCTTGGTGTAGGGATTCCCACTCCAATGTGTGCAACAACCAAAACATCCCCTAGGCCTCCTAGATAAACTCACTAGGAAGTACACATCAACCTATGAAACTCCAATGTCTAGAAAAGAAGCCACAAACCGTGAAGAAATATCGGTGTTCACCCAATATCTATCTGCAACTTCTACAAATTCGAAGCCCAACACCATCTTGATAAAGACTATAGTCCATCTGCTGCGTAACTTGAAAATCTATGTAAGTCTTTGGCTAGTAATTGCTCCTAAGAAGGCTAATTGTCGTCGAGGATTGGTTAGACAAATTGGTTTATCAAATTCCATAACAATTTTCGAACCAGAGCTTTAATCAAGATTATGATGAACTGGTTACTT
Source organism: Sequoiadendron giganteum (assembly GCA_007115665.2). Taxonomy (NCBI): domain Eukaryota; kingdom Viridiplantae; phylum Streptophyta; class Pinopsida; order Cupressales; family Cupressaceae; genus Sequoiadendron; species Sequoiadendron giganteum. Next base: position 604,080,276 of record CM021106.1, on the reverse strand, counting down.
CATCAGTAATTCCATCTAAATTTATAGAAAATTTTGGACCTTGGTTCTGCATCCCACTATGTCGAAGCATGAGCCAGTAGTTAAAACATTTAATACAAAAGATATTGCATAATCTGATCAAGGATCTTCATCTTGTTATCTTACCTCGATTTACATGTTTTAAATTTACTTTTGTCAAAAAAATAATTAAATTTGATTGAAAAGGTAAGTCAATTTGCCAATTGTTGCATTTGTACTTCGTTGGCACATGGGAGAGCCATTGCAAATGTTTTTTGTATTGACATTTGGCTTCAGGCAAAGTACTTCGAAGCATTGAAAAGATAGAGAATTAAATGGCTTGTTATAGCTTAATCATTATCAATATCCACTAACAAGTCACAATAAATTCGCTCACTTCTAATCAAAACTTACTTGTCTTCATTCTGGAGACTTCAAGTAGGAATTTGGGTGTGTGGAAAATTAGTCCATTAAACGGTGAAATATTTTTGTGCATTAATTTTAATTTTCTTAGTATATTAACGTTATATTAACTTATAAAATAATAATATTTTTGTGGAGTATAATATGATTTTTATTTGCATACCAACTTCTTGACAATTAAGACTAATATTAAATATATTTGTCAAAGAAGTAAACAAATGAATCATACAAAATTTATAAATGTCATTTCAGTCTTAAAAAATCAATTGCTGCATTTTGAATGCTCAACGTGGCAAAACCACTGTATATATCTTAAATACAAAAAAAAAAGATACAATTTTGAAGTGAAAAAGTTTCATTACCATTCACAAAGGAGATTAGCGGTAGAGCATCATGATGGTCCATGGTGGCCCTAAACTAGGTGTTTGAGCAAGAAGTGAATTGAACTGAACAAAGTAAGAGCGGAGATGAAAAGGGCATCACCCAGATCCTTCCTCCAAAACTCCATACTCGGTAGTGATTCATTTGTCGTATCACAAACCAAACCGCAACTCATAACAATCAAGGCAAGAGCTTGCACTATAGAAGAAGCCAGTTCAACTTTGAGAAAGATTCCACTAACAAGGGCTAACCCAAATTCAAAATTATAATGCTCAAGTGCCAACTCCAACGAAATGTTGAAAATAACATATTGCCAACATGTTCACCAACTCTTTATCCAACAAAATGTCCATGCAATTGGACAAGAAAGCAGAAGCTACCTGAAAAAATAGAACATGAGGGTTGTTTTGAAGCCATTCCCTACCCAGAATTGTTCTTATAGCCTCCTCAACAAGCACACAAGTAATAGTGAATACCATACCCAACTTTTGTCTATCATATGCATTGTTGCTTCTTTTCTCCCAAACACATTTGGGTAGCATGACACGCCATGAAGACTCCATAATATCACAGTGAATTGTGAATAAAGAAGAGAAAAAGTAAATATGTTAAATGATATGAAGAACATCAAGTTGATGAAGTATATATAGAACGAAGACATCGATACTCAGCACTTGAGCATTTAATTCACCACAAGACACATGTTGATGTGACAAATGACAATATTATTTCGCAAAAACCGAGTCATGACTTTAAGTGATTTAATAAGTAATAACGCACATGAATAAAAGGTCAACCATTGATGCCAATAGTGGCATGGTGTGATGGTTGAGTTGTTGTGTTGTTATTCTTGCCATCAAGGTTCAAACCCCATTGGAATGTAATTGTTGAGAATTTGTATTGGGGATGAGGTCCCCCGTTTTTTACCTCACCGGTTCATAGCTCTGGTTCAAAAACGTTTACCCCTTTAAAAAAAAGGTCAACCATTGATCTTTGTAAATATAACGATTCTAGGGTAATTCTGGAGGTTTGAATTCGCAAGTCTAGCATTTTGGACATTTCCTTCCAAAATGCAACTACAGTCGTCCATCAAACATTCATCAAATAGTAAAATATTTTTGACATTAATTTTTATTTTGAGTATAAAATGTTATATCAACTTATTAAATAATATAACTCGTAGTCATTAAGTTGCACTGACATCTAGCTTCAAACATAGTACTTTGAAGCATTGAAAAGATTAAGAAAATTAAGTGGCTTGTTGTACCTTATTAAATAATAAAAATCCACTAACAAGTCACAATAAATTTCGCTCACTTCTGATCAGAACTTATAATATGTTGACACTTGTCTCCATTCCGAAGACTTTATGTAGGAATTTGGGTGTGTGGAAAATTTGAACCAGAATAGAACAATATATAGCATTTGATATTTTTGCCATCCACACTATAATCTTTATTGGCATACCAGTTTAATTCGCCACGAAAATATTTCATTGGTTTGAAAATAGGTTTAATTCGCCAATGAGCATATTTTATTGGTTTAAAAATAGGTTTAATTCACCAAAGAAAATATTTTATTGGTGAGAGTACAAGTTTTAATCGCCAATAGAAATATTTTTTTGGTTTGAGAACAGGTTTAATTCACCAAAAGAAATATTTTTTTGGTTTGAGAACAGGCTTAAGTCGCCAACAGAAATATTTTTTTAGTTCGAAAACAGATTTAATTTGCCAATGAAAATTGTTAATTGGTTTGAAAATAGGTTTAATTCGCCAATGAAAATAATTTATTGGTTTGAAAACAGGTTTTAATTGCCAATAAAAAAAATTTATTGGTTTCAAAAAAATTACAATTCGCCAAGATTTTCTACAAACTTCTAGTGATTACAAAAGATTTGCCAATTGAATTTATATTTTTTTCCTGGAAAAAAAAAGAAAAAATTTGCCAAATAAAATTAATATTTTTTTCGGGAATAATACAAGATTCACCAAGTTTTTACACCTTTTTCGAGGGGGGGTTCTTAAAGTAATCCCTGGTCATTTGTGCCCAAGCTTTGCATGCCAATCATGAGCTTTGGTGATTTTCAAAAGTATATGGAACGCATTTGTTCCAAACTACTTTAGTAGATGACCTATAAAGGTGGTTGATTTGGTAAGTCTAAAAAAGGTATAGTCCCTTTCACTAATCCTAAGATGACAACATCAAGAAGACCTTACCTATCTTGACATTTCATTAATCAATGGGTGCCACAATGATTCTTCTATAATTGATAACATGAAATAGATCCTCAAAAATTGACTAATTCTTCCACTTCTACATCTAATCGGCATGATTCAAGAACTATATCATCCACGGCACAAACATACTTCAAGAGTAAAAGGATAGATGTGTTATAAGTGGAAGCAAATCATAATGACAATTGCAGTATAAACAAAAATACAGCACTGAACTATAAATGACAATGCAAGAATACAGAGCAGAATATGAAATAGTTCTTATTAAACTAATTTTGTACATGAGTAAAGTAAATGATGTCACAGCTGATTACGCATAGTGAAAGGACACTATGGAATTCATGTACTATGTAGTCAAGATGTGTCTTAAGGCTAGTAATTGAACCCCCTTAGCATTTGAGTGGGATGCATAAATGATGCCATTATGTACAATGATATCTCTACTCACTGGGGCGATGATCAAGAATATGATGTGGTAATACTCACTTTGAATAAACACCTGTTTTTTTTTTCTCTTGCCATATCATACCATAAAAGATATATGTTTATAGACATAGAGTTGACGATAAGGGAACCATTGGAGAAGATAAATTATTGCACTTCCATGTGTGGCCGTTTGTCTTATGTTAGTTACAAACTCCAACATCTAAGAGCAACAATTGGTCCTCACCAAATGAGGACACTTACCCATATTGAAGAAGATAAGGATGCATGAGCAGTGTCATGTGTTTCTAATTAGCATATTATGTCCAATGTTGTTGCCAATCATAAGAACCAAGCTGCCACCTAGATCACTAATAGCATTTCAACTTGTCTCTTGCAAGACAACACAAAACAGAACAGCATATACAATAGAATCATTCTTCAACTTATAAGGGGATGCTCCTTGAGATCTCACTAAACCTAAGACTAATGCTAGACTTAATCTATAGGAAAAGTTTACAAGTATGCACACTACGCAATTTCAATGGGGGGTTTTGTATAAATGTAAAATACTAAATGACTATGTTTTTGCCCTAGATGCAAATACTAGACTGTCAATAGTCAAACCCTGCAACAAGATTCTCAAATATAAATGAGGGTAAACTATCAAGCATAACAAATAAACTCAACTTCCTACTAGCTAAAGCAGAGACCAGTATTCAATTGCAACAAAGATTTGAACAAAAAGAAACAAATGCTTAATGTTGGTTAAAACAAAGACCAACAAATTAGCATTAACAGGAAAGAATTAAATGAGTGAACATCACACTATTCCATGAAATGAACAGCTAAACTGGATATAAAGTTACAATTTAGAAAAATGGGTCTTGCCAATACAAAGCTTGACTAAACGTAATCTCATGTCAATTTACTTCATGAAATTATGAACATGCAATCATACTTCAATGATTTCAAATGAATAATGGTTTTGTAGGCCTAAGTTCAACTAGCATTCACAAATTATGTGCTCAAAGAACTTATGTATAAGCTCACAAAGGCTAGCTTTTAGGGATTTAAGAATAATAACAATAAATCCCAAAACATACCACTTTAAAGCTATTCTATCCTTATCTGCAGAAAAAGTAGAAATAAAACTACTTTAAACAATCTAATCCTACTAAATAAAAGGACTAAACTAGGTACTTTTACATCATCTGGAAATAGCCACTGCTGATGATGACAACTACTAGACGCAGCCGCTATTAAAAATAAACATTTGCACTCAAGTGTCTCTCTCGAAAATTTGAAGCAATTTATGTCTTGAAGCTTGTTAAATCCTATCAATATAATGAAATTTTTGGAGCCTATGAAAATCAGTGAAACCTTATGAGTATGAATCTGATGAATACCCCACCAATAACTTGATGAATTGAAACTAGAACACTGACCACAATGAATTCATTGATACCTCATCATGCTGATATATCAATCTTTATGAATTTGGAACCCTCATACTCAAAACACTTCAACCTATTCTAGGATCTTGACAAATCCCTAGATTTGATGGTATGCCAACCCTTTGCACTTGTAACCTTATTTCAGCAACAATTTGATCAATTCTTCTATGATGATAACTCAAGATCTAAAAGATGACTTTCTCTTCGCTGCCCCATTGCTTTGTTGGTATGCGAATTTTGATCAATTCAGCCCATTGGAAAAAGGAAACAGCTGCTTGTAAAAGAAACAAACTCAATTCAGGACTATGTATCAGCAGAGCAAAAGAAGATGAAGAGAAAGGCAAAAAGAATAATGCTGCTGAAAAACCCTTCACAAACTTCTGCTAACCTTGAAAACCTTCACAAACCTGTAAAAATAAGATAAATATGCCATGATTCTACTGAAAGCAACAGAAACTTGATTATGAAGTTTGATCAATAAATTGCCTTTATATAGGCATTACATCCTACTTCATTGCATGCTTTAGACTTGTTTCTTTTTGCTTTAAAGCTATGGCAGAGAAAGTAAGTGATTTTGGCACCTAAGGGGTGCATTTTTTATGATTTCTTTCCATTTCTTCATGCTAGGCGTGGATCACTAAAGAGTTTGCCACATTTGCACCTTATGAGGAACTTTTCCTGGGGTTAAACACTACAAAATGGCACCTAACTTAAGTTGTTTTAATCCCTTTGTTGGTTAGTGGAACATTATAAGGTCATTCGCTGTTTTCAAGTGCTAGGAAGAATTTACCAGTGGCTAAGCTACTTAATAATTGCACACAATTTTGACTTCTTTTTCTCCTTTAGAGCTGGCCAAATTCACTAAAGATCTTGCCACTTATGTTTATGTCTTAGGCACAGATTTGAAAGGGCATTGACACCATGAAATGGTGTCACTTCGACTGATTTCTTCCTCTCTCTCTCTATTAGGCATGCTTTGTGAATGCCATTGCCATCATTTAGCAGGATTTTCCATTGCCTTTACCATCTCCAAATGGTGCAACTTTGATAGCGAAAAAGTTAAAAACTCCATGAACTTGGCATGTTTTTCTTATGTCTTTGCCAGTATTTGATGTTGTTTTAACTTGCCATTGCCACCTTCATTATGCACCATAACTTAGATCATTTCATCTAACTGATTGGGTGGAGTTTCATAATGTAATTGCCACATTTTGAGCCTTGGGCAG